>JAVYIG010007485.1:0-101490 GCA_035222895.1 Strongylocentrotus droebachiensis
TCAGAAAGATATTTGCAAATGTAAAACATGCTTCAAATGGCTCTTTTATTGTGCAAATATGACAGTAAACGTTTTCAACATTGAACAATAAATAAAGATGAAAAACATAACCGATGACGCTAACAGATAGAGAAGCTCAAGCGCAACATAATAATACCACTTAGGAGACCGAGTTGATCTTTTTAAACATTGCACAATAATTAAAGATGAAAAAACATAAACCGGTGACGCGAACAGATAGAGAAGCTCAAGCGCAACATAATAATACCACTTAGGAGACCGAGTTGATCTTTTTAAACATTGCGCAATAATTAAAGATGAAAAAACATAAACCGGTGACGCGAACAGATAGAGAAGCTCAAACGCAACATAATGATACCACTTAGGAGACCGAGTTGATCTTTTTAAACATTGCGCAATAAATAATGATGAAAAACATAAACCGATGTCGCGAACAGGTAAAGAAGCTCAAGCGCAACATAATGATATTACTTAGGAGACCGAGTTAAACTTTATCAGAAAGATATTTGCAAACGTAAAAACATGCTTCAAATGACTCTTTTATTGTGCAAATATGACAGTAAACGTTTTCAACATTGCGAAATAAATAATGATGAAAAACATAAACCGATGTCGCTAACAGGTAAAGAAGCTCAAGCGCAACATAATGATACCACTTAGGAGACCATGGAATTCTTTATCAGAAAGATATTTGCAAATGTAAAATATGCTTCAAATGGCTATTTTATTGTGCAAATATGACAGTAATCGTTTTCAACATTGCGCAATAAATAAAGATTAAAAGATTAAAAACATAAAACGATGACGGGATCTGATAGAGAAGCTCAAGCGCAACATAATGATACCACTTAGGAGACCGAGTTGATCTTTTTAAACATTGCACAATAAATAATGATGAAAAACATAAACCGATGTCGCGAACAGGTAAAGAAGCTCAAACGCAACATAATGATACCACTTAGGAGACCGAGTTAAACTTTATAAGAAAGATATTTGCAAACGTAAAACATGCTTCAAATGGCTCTTTTATTGTGCAAATATTTTCAACATTGCGCAATAAATAAAGATTAAAAACATAAACCGATGTCGCGAACAGGTAAAGAAGCTCAAGCGCAACATAATGTTACCACTTAGGAGACCGAGTTGATCTTTTTAAACATTGCGCAATAAATAAAGATGAAAAACATAAACCGGTGACGCGAACAGATAGAGAAGCTCAAGTGCAACATAATGATACCACTTAGGAGACCGAGTTAAACTTTATCAGAAAGATATTTGCAAACGTAAAACATGCTTCAAATGGCTCTTTTATTGTGCAAATATGACAGTAAACGTTTTCAACATTGCGCAATAATTAAAGATGAAAAAAACATAAACCGGTGACGCGAACAGATAGAGAAGCTCAAACGCAACATAATGATACCACTTAGGAGACCGAGTTGATCTTTTTAAACATTGCGCAATAAATAAAGATTAAAAGATTAAAAACATAAACCGATGACGCGAACAGATAGAGAAGCTCAAGCGCAACATAATGATTCCACTTAAGAGACCGAGTTGATCGTTTTAAACATTGCGCAATAAATAAAGATGAAAAACATAAACCGGTGACGCGAACAGATAGAGAAGCTCAAGCGCAACATAATGATACCACTTAGGAGACCGAGTTAAACTTTATCAGAAAGATATTTGCAAACGTAAAACATGCTTCAAATGGCTCTTTTATTGTGCAAATATGACAGTAAACGTTTTCAACATTGAACAATAAATAAAGATGAAAAACATAACCCGATGACGCTAACAGATAGAGAAGCTCAAGCGCAACATAATAATACCACTTAGGAGACCGAGTTGATCTTTTTAAACATTGCGCAATAAATAAAGATTAAAAGATTAAAAACATAAACCGATGACGGGATCTGATAGAGAAGCTCAAGCGCAACATAATGATACCACTTAGGAGACCGAGTTGATCTTTTTAAACATTGCGCAATAAATAATGATGAAAAACATAAACCGATGTCGCGAACAGGTAAAGAAGCTCAAGCGCAACATAATGATATTACTTAGGAGACCGAGTTAAACTTTATCAGAAAGATATTTGCAAACGTAAAACATGCTTCAAATGACTCTTTTATTGTGCAAATATGACAGTAAACGTTTTCAACATTGCGAAATAAATAATGATGAAAAACATAAACCGATGTCGCTAACAGGTAAAGAAGCTCAAGCGCAACATAATGATACCACTTAGGAGACCATGGAATTCTTTATCAGAAAGATATTTGCAAATGTAAAATATGCTTCAAATGGCTATTTTATTGTGCAAATATGACAGTAATCGTTTTCAACATTGCGCAATAAATAAAGATTAAAAGATTAAAAACATAAAACGATGACGGGATCTGATAGAGAAGCTCAAGCGCAACATAATGATACCACTTAGGAGACCGAGTTGATCTTTTTAAACATTGCACAATAAAATAATGATGAAAACATAAACCGATGTCGCGAACAGGTAAAGAAGCTCAAACGCAACATAATGATACCACTTAGGAGACCGAGTTAAACTTTATCAGAAAGATATTTGCAAACGTAAAACATGCTTCAAATGGCTCTTTTATTGTGCAAATATTTTCAACATTGCGCAATAATTAAAGATTAAAAACATAAACCGATGTCGCGAACAGGTAAAGAAGCTCAAGCGCAACATAATGTTACCACTTAGGAGACCGAGTTGATCTTTTTAAACATTGCGCAATAAATAAAGATGAAAAACATAAACCGGTGACGCGAACAGATAGAGAAGCTCAAGCGCAACATAATGATACCACTTAGGAGACCGAGTTAAACTTTATCAGAAAGATATTTGCAAACGTAAAACATGCTTCAAATGGCTCTTTTATTGTGCAAATATGACAGTAAACGTTTTCAACATTGAACAATAAATAAAGATGAAAAACATAACCCGATGACGCTAACAGATAGAGAAGCTCAGCGCAACATAATAATACCACTTAGGAGACCGAGTTGATCTTTTTAAACATTGCGCAATAATTAAAGATGAAAAAACATAAACCGGTGACGCGAACAGATAGAGAAGCTCAAACGCAACATAATGATACCACTTAGGAGACCGAGTTGATCTTTTTAAACATTGCGCAATAAATAATGATGAAAAACATAAACCGATGTCACGAACAGGTAAAGAAGCTCAAGCGCAACATAATGATACCACTTAGGAGACCGAGTTAAACTTTTAAGAAAGATATTTGCAAACGTAAAACATGCTTCAAATGGCTCTTTTATTGTGCAAATATGACAGTAAACGTTTTCAACATTGAACAATAAATAAAGATGAAAAACCGATGACGCGAACAGATAGAGAAGCTCAAACGCAACATAATGATACCACTAAGGAGACCGAGTGATCTTTTTAAACATTGCGCAATAAATAAAGATGAAAAACATAAACCGATGACGCGAACACATAGAGAAGCTCAAGCGCAACATAATGATACCACTTAGGAGACCATGGAATTCTTTATCAGAAAGATATTTGCAAATGTAAAACATGCTTCAAATGGCTGATTTTATTGTGCAAATATGACAGTAAACGTTTTCAACATTGCGCAATAAATAAAGATTAAAAACATAAACCGATGTCGCGAACAGGTAAGGAAGCTCAAGCGCAACATAATGTTACCACTTAGGCGACCGAGTTGATCTTTTTAAACATTGCGCAATAAATAAAGATGAAAAACATAAACCGGTGACGCGAACAGATAGAGAAGCTCAAACGCAACATAATAATACAATTTAGGAGACCGAGTTGATCTTTTTAAACATTGCGCAATAAATAATGATGAAAAGATTAAAAACATAAACCGATGACGCGATCAGATAGAAAAGCTCAACGCAACATAATGATACCACTTAGGAGACCGAGTTGATCTTTTTAAACATTGCGCAATAAATAAAGATGAAAACATAAACCGGTGACGCGAACAGATAGAGAAGCTCAAACGCAACATAATGATACCATTTAGGAGACCGAGTTGATCTTTATCAGAAAGATATTTGCAAATGTAAAATATGCTTCAAATGGCTATTTTATTGTGCAAATATGACAGTAATCGTTTTCAACATTGCGCAATAAATAACGATTAAAAGATTAAAAACATAAACCGATGACGCGATCAGATAGAGAAGCTCAAGCGCAACATAATGATACAACTTAGGAGACCGAGTTGATCTTTTAAGAAAGATATTTGCAAATGTAAAACATGCTTCAAATGGCTATTTTATTGTGCAAATATGACAGTAAACGTTTTCAACATTGAACAATAAATAAAGATGAAAAACATAAACCGGTGACGCGAACAGATAGAGAAGCTCAAGCGCAACATAATGATACCACTTAGGAGACCGAGTTGATCTTTTTAAGAAAGATATTTGCAAATGTAAAACATGATGAAAAACATCTCGGTCTCCTAAGTGGTAACATTATGTTGGGCTTGAGCTTCTCTATCTGTTCGCATCATCGGTTTTTCATCATTATTTATTGCGCAATGTTTAAAAAGATTAACTCGGTCTCCTAAGTGGTATCATTATGTTGCGCTTGAGCTTCTCTATCTGTTAGCGTCATCGGTTTATGTTTTTCATCATTATTTATTGCGCAATGTTTAAAACGATTACTGTCATATTTGCACAATAAAATAGCCATTTGAAGCATGTTTTACATTTGCAAATATCTTTCTTAAAAAGATCAACTCGGTCTCCTAAGCTCGCCTAATAAAGGCTCTGAATTACATGAAGAGATAACAAAACTTTGATTTCAGTTGGACATATCATAGTCCAGAAAGAGTAAGGAAATAAGACTGGCGTAGCCACGAGGGAAAGGGTGATAAAGCCCCCCCCCCTAATACAGGCACTGTATTACATGAAGAGATAACAAAACTTTAATTTCAGTTGGGCATATCATAGTCGAGAAAGCGTAAGGAAATGTGGTTTGTTTAGACATGAGTAAGGGGGTGGGGCTTGCCTAATTCTATAGGCACTGTATTACATGAAGATAAAACAAAACTTTAATTTCAGTTGGACATATCATAGTCCAGAAAGAGTAAGGAAATAAGATTGGCGTAGCCACGAGGGAAAGGATGAGGAAGCCCCCCCCTTAATACAGGCACTGTATTAAATGAAGATAAAACAAACTTTAATTCAGTCAGACATATCATAGTTGAGAAAGCATAAGGAAATGTGGTTGGTGTAGCCACGAGGGAAGAGGGGGGGGGGGGGGGCTTGCTCGCCTAATACAGGCACTGAAGAGATAACAAAGCTTTAATTTCAGTTGGACATATCATAGTCGAGAAAGCGTAAGGAAATATGGTTTGTTTAGACATTGGGGGGGGGGGGGGGACTTGCCTAATACTACAGGCACTGTATTACATGAAGAGATAACAAAGCTTTAATTTCAGTTGGACATATCATAGTCCAGAAAGCGTAAGGAAATGTGGTTGGTGTAGCCACGAGTGAACGGTAGGAAAGAGGCCACCCCCTCCCCTAATACAGGCTCTGTATTAAATGAAGAGATAACAAAACTATAATTTAAGTCGGAGGTATCGTAGTCGAGAAAGCGTAAGGAAACGTGGTTGGTGTAGCCATGGGGGGGGGAGGGGGGGGGGGGCTTGCCTAATACAGGCACTAAATAAAGAGACAACAAAACTTTTAATTTCAGCTGGACATATCATAGTCCAGAAAGAGTAAGGAAAATAAGATTAGCGTAGCCACGAGGGAAAGGGTGAGGAAGCCCCCCCCCCAATACAGGCACTGTATTACATGAAGATAAAACAAAACTTTAATTTCAGTTGGACAGATCATAGTCCAGAAAGAGTAAGGAAATAAGACTGGCGTAGCCACGAGGTAAAGGGTAAGGACCCACCCCCCCCCCCCCTAATACAGGCACGGTATTACATGAAGATAAAAAAGAACTTTTAATTTCAGTTGGACATTTCATAGTCCAGAAAGAGTAAGGAAATGTGGTTTGTTTAGACATGGGGGGGGGGGGGGGGGGGCTTGCATAATACTACAGGCACTGTATTACATGGGAAAAAACAAAGCTTTAATTTTGGTTGGACATATCATAGTCCAGAAAGCGTAAGGAAATGTGGTTGGTGTAGCCACGAGGGGAAGAGGGGGGGGGGGGGGGGGGGCTGGCTCGCCTAATACAGGCTCTGAATTACATAAAAGAGATAACAAAACTTTAATTTCAGTTGGACATATCATAGTCCAGAAAGAGTAAGGAAATAAGATTGGCGTAGCCTTGAGGGAAAGGGTGAGGAAGCCCCCCTAATACAGGCACTGAAGAGATAACAAAACTTTAATTTCAGTTGGACATATCATAGTCCAGAAAGAGTAAGGAAATAAGATTGGCGTAGCTACGATGAAAAGGGTGAGGAAGCCCCCCCCCCCCTTAATACAGGCACTGTATTAAATGAAGATAAAACAAAACTTTAATTTCAGTCAGACATATCATAGTCCAGAAACAGTAAGGAAATGTGGTTGGTGTAGCCACGAGGGAAAGATGGCAGGGGGGGGGGGAGGGGGCTGGCTCGCCTAATAAAGGCTCTGAATTACATGAAGAGATAACAAAACTTTGATTTCAGTTGGACATATCATAGTCCAGAAAGAGTAAGGAAATAAGACTGGCGTAGCCACGAGGGAAAGGGTGATGAAGCCCCCCCCCCCGCCCCTAATACAGGCACTGTATTACATGAAGAGATAACAAAACTTTAATTTCAGTTGGACATATCATAGTCGAGAAAGCGTAAGGAAATGTGGTTTGTTTAGACATGGGGGAAAGGGTGAGGAAGCCCCCCCCCCTTAATACAAACACTGTATTACATGAGATAAAACAAAACTTTAATTTCAGTTGGACATATCATAGTCCAGAAAGAGTAAGGAAATAAGATTGGCGTAGCCACGAGGGAAAGGGTGAGGAAGCCCCCCCTTAATACAGGCACTGTATTAAATGAAGATAAAACAAAACTTTAATTTCAGTCAGACATATCATAGTTGAGAAAGCATAAGGAAATGTGGTTGGTGTAGCCACGAGGGGAAGAGGGGGGGGGGGGGGGCTGGCTCGCTAATACAGGCTCTGAATTACATAAAGAGATAACAAATCTTTAATTTCAGTTGGACATATCATAGTCCAGAAGAGTAAGGAAATAAGATTGGCGTAGTCACGAGGGAAAGGGTGAGGAAGCCCCCCCCCCTAATACAGGCACTGTATAACATGAAGAGAAAACAAAACTTTAATTTCAGTTGGACATATCATAGTCCAGAACGAGTAAGGAAATGAGATTGGCGTAGCCACGAGGGAAAGGGTGAGGAAGCCCCCCCCCCCCCTTAATACAGGCACGGTATTAAATGAAGATAAAACAAAACTTTAATTTCAGTCAGACATATCATAGTTGAGAAAGCATAAGGAAATGTGGTTGGTGTAGCCACGAGGGGAAGAGGGGGGGGGGGGGGGGCTTGCTCGCATAATACAGGCACTGTTCTACATGAAGAGATAACAAAACTTTAATTTAAGTTGGACATATCATAGTCGAGAAAGCGTAAGGAAATATGGTTTGTTTAGACATGGGGGGGGGGGGGACTTGCCTAATACTACATGAAGAGAAAACAAAGCTTTAATTTCAGTTGGACATATTATAGTCCAGAAAGCGTAAGGAAATGTGGTTAGTGTAGCCACGAGTGAAAGGTAGAAAGAGGCCCCCCCCCCCTCCCCTAATACAGGCTCTGTATTAAATAAAGAGATAACAAAACTATAATTTAAGTCGGAGGTATCATAGTCGAGAAAGCGTAAGGAAACGTGGTTGGTGTAGCCATGGGGGGGGGGGGGGGGCTTGCCTAATACAGGCACTAAAATAAAGAGACAACAAAACTTTTAATTTCAGCTGGACATATCATAGTCCAGAAAGAGTAAGGAAACTAGACATATAATACTTGTTTGGAACAAGTATAGGTGGGCTGGTCAACTAAAATTTGAGACAAAATAGAGCAAAAATAAGCGACATACTGCTTACAAATTCTTAAAAAACAATATCATGTAGATTCATAACGTGAACTAAATTCAACTTCTATAGGCATAACACGCAAATTATGAATTTTTTTACATGAGGCCTTCAAAATTTTCACTATGATGACGTCATCAAAATGAAAAGAGGTTATTACTGCGCTTGTAGAGAATTGTCTTAGCTACAACATATCGAAATTTTGAAGAAAATTGATCAATATTTACAGAGATACAATAAATTTTACATAAATATGCTGACGTCATAATATGCAAATTCGTATTTTGAGTTCCAAGGCCATTGTGATGATGTCACGATACAGTTAATGGCCAAATGAGACATGGAATCATATTTCCGACTCATACTCTATCTAAATATGAAAAAAAATTGAGGATCGCGGTGCATTCCAAAGGGCTATAACGGATTTTGTATAGGCATGTTTTTTGCCCATATATGCTATGTATTAAAAGAGCTCGCGCGCACTGACATTTATCTTGAATTGACGCTCATCTTGTTAATAATGGTCATAAAGAGATAAACATGGTATCAAATTCCTTGAAAAAATATGAGAATTATCATGAAAGAAAAAAAATATGGCGATTCTATGTTTTGTAATGGTGTTACGCGCGAAAACGCGCGCGCATGCTCGTACGCGCGATTTGTTATAAAATGCTTAAAATGACCTGAAACGTATGCAAAATAAATTTGAGACGATTTGAGCATTGAAAAATTTCGCGCGCGCACTGACGCGCGGACGTACGCGCACGCGCGCGTTTTTTGACCTGAAATTGACTGGACTGATATTGACCTTGATCATAATAAATATGAATGAGAAATACCTTTTGGTTATGAAGATATGATCATGAGTTTATTTTCAGAAATTTCACAAAATGGCGCCTAGATGACGTCATCAATCAAGGTCAAGGTTGAAAACCTTACTGTGTTTTGTCCATATGCCTATACATATGTGTGCCAAATTTCAAGTGATTTGACTTAGACAATTTCAAGTTATCTTGCTAACAAAAAAGTGGCGAGAATTAAGAAAAATAAACTAGACATATAATACTTTGTTTGGAACAAGTATAGGTGGGCTGGTCAACTAAAACTTGAGACAAAATAGAGCAAAAATAAGCGACATACTGCTTACAAATTCTTAAAAAACAATATCATGTAGATTCATAACGTGACTAAATTCACCTTCTATAGGCATAACACGCAAATTATGTAGTTTTTGACATGAGGCCTTTAATCAAAATTTTCACTATGATGACGTCATCAAAATGAAAAATGGTTATTATTGCGCTTATAGAGAATTGTCTTAGCTACAACATATCGAAATTTGCATTCCAAAGAGCTATAACGGATTTTGTATAGGCATGTTTTTGCCCAGTATATGCTATGTATTAAAAGAGCTCGCGGCGCACTGACATTTATCTTGAATTTACGCTCATCTTGTTCAAATTTCTTGAAAAAATATGAGAAATATCATGAAAGAAAAAAAAATGGCGATTCTATGTTTTGTAATGGTGTTACGCGCGAAAACGCGCGCGCATGCTCGTACGCGCGATTTTTTATAAAATGCTTAAAATGACCTGAAACGTATCCAAAAAAAATTGGAGATGATGTTGAGCATTATAAATTTTTGCGCGGCGCGCTAACGCGCGGACGTACGCGTACGCGCGCGTTTTTTGACCTGAAATTGACCGGACTAATATTGACCTTGATCTTGCAAAATATGAATAAGAAATTACTTTCCATTATGAAGATATGATCATAAGTTAAAATTCACAAAATGGCGCCTAGATGACGTAATCAGTCAAGGTCAAGGTTGAAAACGTTATTTTAATATCTATATATGCCTATACATATTTGTGCCAAATTTCAAGTTATTTGATTTAACCATTTCAAAGTTATCTTGCTAACAAAAAAGTGGGTCGAAATAAGAAAAATAAACTAGATTTGTAATACTTGTTTGGAACAAGTATAGGTGGGCTGGTCGAACTAAAATTTGAGACAAAATAAAGGGTACATTTGAGATAGCTTATTGTCTCAGCTACAACATACTTGAAGTTCAGCGTAAACAAAGCTAACGACAGAGATATTGCTCGCGAAAGAATCCAGTTTTGAGAAAAACTCATGTCCCATAGAGAATACACGCAAAATGTGAAAAATTGACATGCCTTTTTTAATCGCGAAAATACGCCCTGATGCCTTTGTCAAAATGAAAATTTGGGCCATTTTTATTTGTAGAAAATTGTCTCAGCTAAACATATCAAAATTTTGAAGAAAATCGATCAATATTTACAGAGAAACAATCAATTTTCCGTAAATATGCTGACGTCATAATATGCAAATTGAAATTTTGAGTTTGGAGGCCATTATGATGACGTAATGAGTTCATTGAGGGTCAAATGAGACATGAAATCATATCTCCAATTCATACTGTATCAAAATATGACCCAAAAATTGGGGTCACCTTGCATCCTAAAGGGCTACAATGGATCTTGTATAGGCATGTTTTTGCCCATATATGCTATGTATTACAAAAGCTCGCGCGCACGGAAATTTATGTTAAACGGTCGATCATTCCATTATTAATAGTCATAAAGAGACAAGCATGGTATCAATTTGTTTGTAAAAATATGTGGAATATTATGAAAGAAAAAAATGGCGATTCTATGTTGTGTAATAGTTTTACGCGCGAAAACGCGCGCGCCGCACGCATGCGCGTGTGTGTGGGCGTTTTTTTATAAAATGCTTAGAATGGCCTAAAACGTATGCAAAATGATTTGAGACGATTTTGAGCATTTTAAATTTTTGCGCGCGCATTGACGCGCGGACGTACGCGCACGTGCGCGTTTTTTTACCTGAAATTGACCGGACCGATATTGACCTTGATCGTGCAAACTATGAATAAGAAATTACTTTCCGTTATGAAGATATGATCATAAGTTAAAATTCACAAAATGGCGCCTAGATGACGTAATCAGTCAAGGTCAAGCTTGAAAACGTTATTTTGATTTATTTATATGCCTATACATATGTGTGCCAAATTTCAAGGCATTTGATTGAGCCATTTTCAAGTTATCTTGCTAACAAAAAAGTGGTTAGAAATAAGAAAAATATTTAATAATAATAAATAAATAAATAATAAAGGCAATTCTAACGAAATTATAAGGTGGTCTGTACGTTATACAGCCCACCTGATAAATAATAAATAAATAAAGGCAATTTTAACAAAATTATAAGGTGGTCTGTATTAGATACAGCCCACCTGATAAATAATAAATAAAGGCAATTTTAACAAAATATAAGGTGGTCTGTATTAGATACAGCCCACCTGATAAGATTGGCGTAGCCACGAGGGAAAGGGTAAGGACCCACCCCCCCTAATACAGGCACTGTATTACGTGAAGATTGGCGTAGCCACGAGGGAAGGGTAAGGACCCACCCCCCCTAATACAGGCACTGTATTACGTGAAGATAAAACAAACCTTTAATTTCAGTTGGACATATCATAGTCCAGAAAGAGTAAGGAAATAAGACTGGCGTAGCCACGAGGGAAAGGGTAAGGACTCACCCCCCCCCCCCCTAATACAGGCACGGTATTACATGAAGATAAAAAAAAACTTTAATTTCAGTTAGAAATATCATAGTTCAGAAACAGTAAGGAAATGTGGTTGGTGTAGCCACGAGGGAAAGGTAGGAAAGAGGCCCCCCCTCCCCTAATACAGGCTCTGTATTAAATAAAGAGATAACAAAACTATAATTTAAGTCGGAGGTATCATAGTCGAGAAAGCGTAAGGAAACGTGGTTGGTGTAGCCATGGTGGGGGGGAGGGTGGGGGAGGGGGGGGGGGGGGCTTGCCTAATACAGGCACTAAAATAAAGAGGCAACAAAACTTTTAATTACAGTCGGACGTATCATACTCGAGAAAGAGTAAGGAAATGTGGTTGGTGTAGCCACGAGGGGAAGAGGGGGGGGGGGGGGCTGGCTCGTCTAATACAGGCTCTGAATTACATGAAAAGATAACAAAACTTTAATTTCAGTTGGACATATCATAGTCCAAAAAGAGTAAAGAAATAAGATTGGCGTAACCACGAGGGAAAGGGTGAGGAAGCCCCCCCCCCCCTCATACAGGCACTATATTACATGAAGAGATAACAAAACTTTAATTTCAGTTGGACATATCATAGTCCAGAAAGAGTAAGGACACGGTCTTATAACATAGATTACTATGGTAATTATTTTTTCACTCATTCACTCATTTGCATATTTAGGGTAATTTATGGAAATAAGGTAACAAAAATTGTATTTTACTGTGTCATAAATTGTTACTCAAGTACCGATTTTTAGTGAAATCAGTTCAGTTTTGAACAGTGGTGTTTGAAATGTTGAGAATCAATACAACAGTTTTTAATACAGCAGCAATTGCAGCCACAGTTTTCAAATTAAATAACCCATAAAAGAAACCAGTTCAAACCAAGTACAGGTTGGGTAACGTCACCCTGGAAGAAGTGCCACACATATTGACCAAACTTCATCAAATTACATGTAAGCCCAAATTAGAGTTCTATGCAGCTACATGTACAGTATATGGGTACCACAGCATAAGTCAGACCAGGACAAACTAGACATTCAAAACGAGGGACTATGACAGGGAATCAAGTGTTACAAAGATGTTGGAAAATCTAAAATGGGAAACTTTGAAAGTCAGTAGAACCAAAGCCAGATTACCTGCATTGTATAAGGAAACACATAACACATGGATTAACACCCAGCAACATATCAACTTATCTACTCATTTAAAATGGCGCTACGGTAGGTACTTTATGCTCTTTGCATTTCCACAACAACCACTGAACTCATAAGAGTTTAAGCAACTATACCCAAAGGTTGATATTTAAAAACTAGATATCTTTGAAACCATGATATTTTCACCTTTCAATTAACATCAAATACTCCACTTTTGAAATTGATCATGTCTGGTGACGTGGAGCATAATCCGGGACCTGAACATTCAAATTCGTTACGTCATACACTCAATTTTCTACTACTAAATGCCTGTTCCCTTGGTAATAAACTGAATGACCTGAAAGTGAGAGTTACTTACGATGAAATAGATGAATGAACTCTGATTCCTGCGATGGTGAACTCTTTCGTAAAGACCGCAATCACAACAGAGGAGGTGTACTTTTTGCATGAAAACGATTCACCGCCCCGAGTTTGAGATTCCAGCTGCGAGTTGTTATGGATTCAATTAAGTTTACCACGAAACGAAGGCAAGCTCTTTTGGGGTGTATGCTATCGTCCCCCATCATCTAATGCTACCTTCCATGATGCACTAAATAAGTCCTTTGTTCTTATCACCCCACATATTTCTTCTTTCAAATCCATCATTTTATGCAGTGGTTTCCATATTCATAACTTGGTTCCATTTGAATTGGACTGTAGTCGTGTGCCACGGTTGCTTCCTAGGGTTTTCCATCAATTTCACAAAGCAGATAGCGTAGATTTACAGAAAACGATTGAATGTATTCCATGTAATATATTTATTGATGAAGAGAGCATTGATAACACATGTGAACTTCACACTTGTGTTGCAGGCAGCAATCAAAGATGTATTTATCAAAGGAAATAGTTAGAATGTCCAGAAGAAAGGGAAGAGCTTACAGGAAAGCAAAGAAAGCAAATATTTCCATAACAATGAAACACCTTGCTCTATTGTGTACACTCCAAGACATTTAAATGCCATTACCAAATCATGCATGCCCAAGTCTTGCCAGTATCATTCTTTGAGTATTTAAATAGAGGAACAGCTGAAAAGTCTTTTATCTATTCACACATTGAAAAGTGATTGTTATAACTTTCACTGATTGTGCATATATTAAGATGCATGGTGGGAAATCAATTGTTCAGGCAATGATTATTTATCAGCTCATCATGTTTATGCATAAGTCACAAGAAGTGTTGGTGAGGAGGGGATAAGTTGTACTAACTGTCCTAAAAACTCTTTATCTGTTGGTAAGCTATATATTGAGGAGACTGCACTTGTACTGGATGTGACGCCATGTTCACATGCAGGGCCAGATCATCAGTTGGGGGGAAAATGGGGTTAAAATTGGGGTAAGTATATGCTGTATATCTGGCCCTGTTGTCACAGTTCCATGTTAGTAGTTTTTGCTAGCATGGATCTCCCCTGGTTCTCCCCTGGTGGCATTTTTCGAATATGATAAAACATGCTGATGCGTATTGACCTTTAGCGCGGTATACTTGCTGAGAGGCAGCACGATTTGAATTTTCAAAGTATTCTTTCTAACATCGGTAAGTTGAAACAAGGGAAACGCTCTCGGCGGTCTCGCCTGCATTACGCAATTGAATTGAAGTTGGAACATTATTATAGGCAGGGTGGCCCATTAGCAGGCCCCCCAAAAAATGAAATCCTCTGAATATAATCAGCATTTTGAAGTGAATATTGATTAAGAATCATGAACAAATAACAACAATTATTTATTTATTCTCATATTAAGTTGTGAAAACATAATCCAAGGCTACTGACCTAAAATGACCTTTGACCTTAAAGGTACTATGTCCCATTTGCAGGCCAAAAAAATGAAAAAGTTACATTCCAACTGCATTTGAAAGATAATACTAATTTAGAACTTCCCTAAAAAAGGTGGGGCTTGAAAATGTCTTAAAGTGGGAAAATAACGACTATTAGTTGTCAAATCGACTTTAGGGCTATAGAGCCCAAAAGTAATAGTCTTGATTTTCAGACAATTGTACCGAATGGTCATACGTTTTATGCTGCGCAAAGATTCAATCAGTTTAATCTTGGCCATCACAAGAAGTGGGTTATGATGTAGACAAATGCTCATGTACCCATTCAAATCTTTTCATGTATGTTATTACCAAAGAAGAAAAAAAGCCAGTCAGTCACTCAATAGTGTCTGACAGTGAAGTCTAGCAAGTAAACGGGTTTCCTTGCATAATTTGAATATGAGGACACTGCTAATGTTTAAATTTCACAGATAGGACATACATGACATGTTCATAATTCCTGCAAAGTTTTACAGAATTTGAGGTTGGCTGCAAAAGGGACATAGTATCTTTAACTTAGTGACCTGGGGCGGTATTCTGAACATTGTTGTAAGTTTTGTGTTATCTCTTGAAGGACCGCCTCTATCTTATCTTTGACCATTGATGACACCATGGGTGTCGATCCCGGGGGGGATATATCCCCCCCCCCAATATTTCAGGTGGGGGGGGGGGGTGGCCTGTACAATCATCCCCCCCCAATAATTCACCATGAAAAAAAAATCAAGAGAAAAATTAATGATGAGAGCCCGATGAGAGTAGTTAATGGTTATTACTCGCAAGATGACCATCAATATACACATTTTGCTATCTCATTTTCATAATACGTACATATATACGAAGTAAATGAGACAACCGTATATGAGACAAGAATAATTGAATTCTCGCTCATATTACGGCTTCATCAGGAATTGATTAATTTATTCAATTTGTTCAATCAACAGCATCATAGAAATGCAAAGACGCAGCGTTAAAAAGCAACGAGCTAAATGTTAAGCGCGAAGCGCAAAAGTAGCAATCTGCAATGCACATCAGACAATCCTAGACAGTGTAAACATAGATGAACTCTGTGACGAATTCGTGATGAGATCGGAGACAGGGAGAAAGCTTTCGCGCTTTGCGCGGGAGCGTGGAAACTGAATTCAGACAAGAACGGTACAACGAATCGTCTTCTTTCTTTAATAATCTAATGAAACGTCAGAGCTTCCGGGGGGGGGGGGACTGAATTCAGACAAGGATTAAGAGTCGACAATGGTACAATGAATCGTTTTCTTTCTTTAATAATCTAATGAAACGTCAGAGCTTCCGGGGGGGGGGGACTGAATTCAGACAAGGATTTAGAGTCTAGAACGGTACAACGAATCGTCTTCTTTCTCTAATAATTTAATGAAACGTCAGAGCTTCCGCGCTTCGCGCGGGAGCGGGGAAACTAAATTCAGACAAGGATTTAGAGTCAAGAACGGTACACCGAATCGTCTTCTCTCATTAATAATTTAATGAAACGTCAAAGCTTCCGCGCTTCGCGTGGGAAGGGGGGAACTGAATTCAGACAAGGATAATGAGTCGAGAATGGTACATCGAATCATCTTCTTTCGTTAATAATTTAATGAAACGTCAGAGCTTCTGCGCTATGCACGGAGGAAGGGGAACTTGATTCAAACAAGGATTAAGAGTCGAGAACGGTCTAAAATGAAATCCTGGCTAAGCGCTTGGGGGGGGGGGGGTGCAACCTGTCACACGCTTCTATATCTTGGTTGCTTTGAGGCTTTGATCCATTGCCGAAAATATTTTAGCACCTATCATCCCCCCAACCACGGATACAAATCGACACCCTTGGATGACACGCCCATTTTTATGGACCCTACCAATCAAAATCTATTTTATATAAGCATGATAAGTAGGTCAACCAATAAGAATACTTTATGCCATATCTGAAGATGCGCCTAGCGCATACTTATCTTGGGCGTAATGAGTAATTCGAGCACTTATTACGCGCATCATCATTATGCGCTGTTGAATGTGGATCATGAAGACAAATCACGCTTTCACTATATTAGTTAAAATGAGAGCATTAAAATCGTCATATCCTAGCATGTAATATCTTAGAAAGTTCTCATCTGTGATGTTTCCGGTCAACACACAATCTTCTTCTAACTCGTCTATTGGCACGAAAATATTGCTGCCGTTATATCACCACGAAAGATACAACAACCCCCTACCTGTTGTAAATATTGTTGTAAATACCATGCAAGATAAGATAAGATAAAAGATACAACTTTCAGAATACCAATTATCTTGACATATTATCTCCCATGCGCATATGCAAATGAGGATTAAATACCACTTATTAATAATACGCACAATTACAAGCGCACCAAAGTATGAGCGCAGGCGCGGCCGATAAGATGAGAGAAAAGATACAACAAAGGATAACACAAAAGTTACAACAATGTTCAGAATACCAACTCTATCTTAGACCCCGTTCTCACTCACTTCGTAGGAGCTTTGGAGCGCTCTAAGACCCGTTCCTCAGGAGCGGTTCTTAGGTGAGTGAGAACGGTCAAAGTGGTCCAGGAAGTGGACTTCTGGACCGCTCCAGAAGACCACCTTCCGAGGTGGTCTTGAGGAGCGGGTCTTATTAAGAGCGGTTAACGTGCAATGTGAACGAAAAGCGTACTTTGAACGGAAGTGAGCTAGTGACGTTCCGTGCGAAACATATAGTACGGTACATACGGTTTGTATTCCGCGCGCGAAAAAATTGACCTGCTGACCTGAGCTGCCATAGCAACAAGACCACTTTGACTCGTGGAGCGGTTTGAGAAACTGCTCAGAGTGTGAACGCTCGCAAACCGTTCCTCAAGACCAGTTCCTCTGGAGCGGTCTAACTAAGACCACTTTCATAGTGAGTGAGAACGGGGTCATATCTTCAAAGATACAACAATATTAGAGATAACACAGGGTTCAGAATACCACCCCTGAATTCTACTCACATGATGATACTTGATTACCCTATAGTCCAAGTTTCATTGACTAAGAACTTATACTTTCAAAATTATATCAAAAATTAAAAAACTTAACCTTAGGTTAAGTTTTCGATAATGATGCCACAACATAGTCTAAGTCTGTTGACTTGAAATGACCTTTGACCTTGACTTTGTGACCTGAAATTCAACTCACATGATTGGGGATACTTGATAACTCTATAGTCCAAGTTTCATTGACTAAGGACTTATACTTTCAAAATTATATCAAAAATTCAAAAACTTAACCTTAGGTTAAGTTTTTGAGGTTGACGTCTCCGCCGTAACCGGAAAAGCGGCGCCTATGTTTCGCTTTTTTTGCTACGCAGGCGAGACAAAATTGGAAAAGCCAAGTTATTCCTTATGTTATCTATTGTTTTATCTCTTTTTTGGAAAAAAGAGGTTTCCATATGTTTTGTACACAAATCACGAAAATGAGTGATTTTTGGGCTGACATGCACAGACAAAAGGTCACGTGACTTTGTAACAGTAGGTCCGTTTTCGAAAAATTTATTTCAAAACATGCGCCAGACTTGAAAGAAAAAGTCATACATTTCAGCGCAAGATTCTTTTGCGTTAAAAAAGTATCAGGAAAAATGTAGGCTAGATAGGGTTAAAGATAAAGTTGATTTCTGGTCATGCGATTGCATTGTGAAAGAAACGGTGAGGAATCGATCAGAAAAGGTTGATCATCTAGCATATAAGTATTGGTGTGTACTGCAAGGTGCTGGAATCATCAAAATGATAACAAATGTGGCCCAGTCTTGGCAAAGTTACAAGCACTGTACACAGAAATATGTATATGGGACTACACGAACATTTGGCGTAAAAATCTGTCCTGATTTGTTACATGAAATATTTAGAATATTAAAGTTGAACTTCAAAGAAACTCGCAAATATGTCAACTAATGTATGACTAGAAACTGGTAAGCTAACAGATGGCCATCGTACAAGTTTTAGGTCAACTACATATCGGGTGATTTATAAAAATACAAATACAACCACCGGCATAGCAGCTGGGATATACGAGAGATTCGCCGGAAAAAAACGATGTTTTAATGAAGTCACTATATGGACCAATACTGCCCAAGCAGACGACATCCCATAGAGAATGAACATAATTGCAAAGCTTTTATTTGTCAAATTATAATGAGTTTAGTGTATATAAATGTGATGGCATGTCAAACCATTCAAAAGGGGATATGACCCGATTCCGATAACTAAAATCTTTTGCTTGTAAATACACAGGATAGGGGTTAATTAACAGTCAAAGAAACCAGACTTTCGAATTGAAAACCCCCGGAACGATGTTGAGGACGGCATTTGTTCCCTCTTGAAACGCCGAACATACCGCGGTGTGTCCAGCTGAATATTCAATGGCGTCTTATTTTGCTTACAAGCGACAAATTCCTTTATTTTTGTATCGCCGCATTTGTCATCAAAATAAAAACATGTGCAGGGTTTAGAGTGAGGCAATAGATTATACATTTAGCCTGACGGTAGTGGAGTAAGAGAAAGAACTCAAGAAAAGATGAAAACACAGGCACTGAAAATGTGTGAGATGTCATGGGACATCGTCTGCTTGTGCAGATCGTGTCCATATACTGTGATCTCACGCATCTCAGCAGCGTTCGGGGAGCTCTTCAGGTGCTATGCCGGGGCTGTATTTAAGCGTTTTATAATTTATAATAATCATTATTTCGAATGTTTCCAAGCATTGAATTTTGATAACCTTGTCGAATCAACGTTTCAACTTTGCAATAATGAAATTAAGTTAGTTTTTAAAATCAATGAATATCTACTTTAAGGCATTTGAAGAGCCATGCTTTTCAGGAAACATTTGTTATCTGATGTTCTACCAGACTTATATAATAACGTATAATAACAATGATAATGCTCACAAATTATTGTTCACCTCTTCCCAGAACTCAACCTTCTCTTTAAGAGAGCCCTGGTAGCCATAGAAATTGCCTACGGGAAGTGGTCCTATTCGTTACTTACTTCACAAACCCGCGCTCCCATTATCCCCAATAAAATTATACATATGGAGCAATCAAATTTGCATTTGCAAACTCTGCAAAAATAAATATAAATACACAGTGCAAAAATCACATGATAATGATAATTGAACAAGTTAACGCAAAACTTCGGCCTAAAAGAAAAGTAATTTGGTTGTCCTCGACCGCCAGCTCGTCATTTTCGGGCAGCTTGTATTTTAAAATATATTTGTTTGTTTGGGGGGGGGGGGGCAATTTTTAAGGCCAAACATATCATTTTACGCATGTTGCAAGGATCAAAATGTGCCCCGTCGCCAATTTGGCCTTTTCAGTACGCAATTCTGTCTTAACCTGTCTTAACCTATCGTGCACTAAATGATCTAGCTCCAGAATATATTTCTGCAGGTCATTCTGGTTTACATTCATCACATCACAATATTAGGCTTAAAGAAATACGTACCAAAAGAAATTGGGGGGATAGAGCATTTGCATCAGCAGCTCCTTCTTTGTGGAATAAGTTGCCTTTCTCTATTCAGACGGCCACCACTCTTTCTACTTTCAAAACTGGGCTTAAAACTCACCTGATGCTCAATGCATGTTGTTAAATTTCAATGTTCTTCTTATACAATACATACAAAGCGAATAATCACAGTGTGCCACATTGTATGTACCATGGCACCATAAAGTTGTGTGATCTAATGTACAGGTAAGCTAACATTTAATATTTCTTTAATCTGAAGTATGTTGAATATTAATTTAAACAAGTCAATGCAAAGCGTAGCATCCCCTCGCAGGGTATAAATGGCCACATACATGTACATCAGAACAAGTTATCTCCATTGGACTATACTATGATATTACTAGGCAAGGAAGTTAACCGCATTTTCACATATATAATTAGGTGTTTTTTGCATATTTAATGAGCTATGACCTTTCACCTTTGACCTACATACTCAGAAATCGAACTTAGGCTGTACATGTATTTTGATACCATGTACCTTCATATTAAATTTCATTAAAATTCTTCAAACAATACTCAAGTTATGGAATGGAAACCAGATTCGCATATTTAATGAGCTATGACCCTCAGAGACCAATCTGATTTAAAGTTTCTGCCTTCATCAGAACCTTCCTTGTCGGTGCCATGATAGTTGTTATTTCAAACAAAATCAAGGACACAACAGAAAGAATATCCTAACTTTATTAGTTGTACACTGTACATCTCATTGACACGGTGTAAAGAGAAGAAGACTATCCAGTTTACGATTAAGATTCATGAGAAAATTCAATTCAAGTATTGCATTTCAAACATATTTCTTGATTCACAACATGTATATTTACAAACGTTACTGCATGCGGAAATTACAAACTGAAATTAACACGGCGAGTGATGTTAATGTTGTTATTGTAATGTAATGAGAGGTAATGAGAGGAAATTTGAGGAGTTTTGTATCAACCAAGAACCGAATCAATATGTTGTGAATGATGAAAACAAATTATGGAAATAGAGATAGCTGTGAGTATACGTTTTGCTCTATTTCATCGCTGCTATGCGGGTCACATTTCAGTTATGTGCCATTTTTATTATTACTATGTTAATGCTCTGTGAGCCGCATCAAAAGAGCTCCACGAGCTGCGGGTTGGCCACCCGTGCATTAACAGGTTTGCAGAATATCGTTATTACGTACAAGCTATTTTTTATATACATGTATGACCCTTTGGTCTTTGATCTTATGACCCTAAAATCTAATCAGTTCAATGGCTCTGCAAAAAACATACATGTCCCGAGTTTGATAGTAATCCATTCGTCAGTTCTAATAAGAAGGCGTTCACAAGCTAGTTTTGCATACATAATGAGCCCCATGACCTTAGACCTCATGACCTCAAAATCTACTCAGTCCATTAATTGGCTCTGCAAGATAAATACAGGTTTTGAGTTTGATGGTAATCTGTCCATCGGTTCTAATGATAATGCGATCACAAGCTATTTTTGCATACATGAGCCCTGTGACCTTTGAGCCGTGATCCCAAAATCTAATCAGTTCATTAGCTCTGCCAGATACATACATGGTTTAAGTTTGGCAGGAATCCATTCATCAGTTATTGAGATAACGCGACGTATGGATGGACGGACGACCCGAAAACATAATGCCTCGGGCTACTTCATAACGGAGGCATAAAACTTTACCGCACACCCAATGAATGTAATATTTAAAAGGAAATCCCACCAAGGCGTTGTGGCGTGCCCCTGTAATCCAGCTAACAATGGAAATTACAAACTGATTCAGCCGAGGACACAGGTTTGAAACTGACTCACGTCTTTCGGATAGTGACGTTTAAAGGTCGGTCCTTAATAATCATATCCGATTGATACACATCTGTAAAAACCCAATACACACACACACCAAATAGACAACTTATCTAAAAGAAAGCAGAAAATCAGAGAAGCAAACTGATGAAAGTTTCAATTAAATCTGACTAAATATAAGAAACTTATGAATTTTTGAAAGTTGTTATCAATATACGTATGGGCACTTCAAATTGGCTAAATCGGTAATATCAATGTGATGTACAGTTGTAGTGCCGGACTACTTTCCTATGTGTTCCAACATACATTATAAGATGGGTAGAAGAATCCCTGCAATCTGATTGGTCAGTTACCATGTAATTTTTTTTTTTTTTTTTGTTTTCATAGGTTTTTATTCGTTTCTCTCAAAGAAAAATTGTACATTTATAACATTGGATACAAAAATAACAAAATAATTTAACATAGGTTTTTATAAATTGCCAATGATCTTTTACATTTACATACAAAAGTTACACCTCTTCATTTCCTTTAGAGACAAACAAAATTATATATATATATAAAAAAGAGAAAAGCTACAAAACACCTACTACCCCCCCCCCGCCCCACACAACATTTAAATACATAACAAGTACAACAGTATACAAAACACACACCAACAACAAAACAAAACAAAACAAAAAAAAAAAAAAAAAAAAAAAAAAGGAGAGAAGAGAGGGCCAGGAAGTTGTATATTAAGAAAAAAAAGAAAAAAAAATGAAAACATTTATTCTAAACTTTCCAAAGCTTCCCATTTCCTTAAATGAATTGAAAGTGTGTCTCTTTCCATTGAAAGTTTTTTCTCTTCATTTCTATTTTCCAACAATCTATATTCTATTTCTTTTGCTTTTGGAGGGCTTCCCTTCTCTCTACTATGGAAAATCATATATTTAATCAAAATCAAAATGTGGTTCAATAATTGCTCTGTTTTAATAGTAGTGTCATCTATTCCTATATGAATTTGTTTCCAGGATAATTTCTTCAGAATTGGTAAATTAAATCTATCTCCACATTTCCCCCAGACTTCCTTTATTGTATTACATTCAAAGAATACATGTTGATAAGTTTCTTCAAAATTTTTGCAAAATGAGCACAAACCATTTTCATGGAACCTGAATCTATGTAAATGATGATTTGTATATAAAATATTATGCAATAGTTTGAACTGAAATTCTCGCAGTTTACTACTTAAGGTACACATCCTTGGTTGAACATATATCTTTTCTACTTCTTTTCTTGGAATATTGTAAAGTGTCATTAAATTGCCGCCTGCAGAGTTTGTTTCTACATTCTTTTTAATTTGACTCTTGTATACCATTTTTGCAGTTAAATCTTCAAATGTAAACACTTTCTTTGAAAAAATAAATTCTAAACTAAAGCCAGTGTGAATTGACTTTCTTAAAGGTTGAACATTTTGTTTCCATTCATAAGGGGCTACTTTATAAATTTTGTTTACTTTATCAATTTCCACTCTGCTCAAACCTAACATTATAAAATGAGCTTCAGGTTTCAATTCTCCATTTTCTTCACAAATGTGATGAAGTCGATATATATTTTTTAAAAACAAAGTTTCCTCAAATAAGGTTTGACCTTCTAGTTGAATAAAATTATTATTATACAATATTTCATTCCCTTTGTATCTCTCTTCTGTTTTAACATATTCTTTCATATCTATCCATGCTTTCAGAAGATTCTGATAAAAGGAAGGTAACATAAGTTTCACTGTATCTCTCCAATAATTGCAATAAAATATTAAATTACCTCCTATCGGTCTCATTAAATATTTAAAATATTGTTTCCATTTGATATCATGAGTTCCTGTTACAAGCCTTTTTATCCACATTATTCTTTGTGCTTTTACAAACAACCTAAAATTCATCATTTTGAGCCCACCCTGCTGATAGTCTAACATCATTGTATTTCTTTTAATTTTATCTTTACCTCTCCACAAGAAATCAAAACATATTACTTCCATTTCTTTGTATACCCACTCTGGAACTGGCATTAGTGATGTTACATATGTCAATTTAGAGTATCCATATACTTTCATCAATTGAATTTTACCCATTAAAGTTAGGTCACGCTGTTTCCACCACGTCAGTAGTTTTTTAATTTTGCTCAATATTTCCTTATAATTCATTTTTTCCTTGGTATCTACATGAACTGAAAAATAAACACCTAATATTTTAACAGCATCTACGAGTTTCCCAAATGGAAATGTATTATTAGACACCTGTGGGCCCAGGGGCAGAATATATGTCTTATCCTTGTTTAACTTTAATCCTGATATTTTATAAAAACCTTCTAAAACGTGTTCTATTTCCTTAACTGAACTCATATCTTTGATGAAGAGTGTTATATCATCAGCATACAATACTTGCTTTATTTCTGTATTTCCAAAACAAATTCCTTTTATCAATTGATTATTTCTAATCATATGAGCTAAAATTTCAATGCATAAAATGAACAAGTATGGAGATAATGGGTCTCCTTGTCTAATTCCTCTTTCAACTTTAAAATAACCTGTTGATGCGTTTCCATTTATAACACAACTTTCAGTATTAGTATAAAGTATATTCACCCATTTACAAAACAATGGTCCAAACCCAAATGAATTTAAAACTTTGTATAGAAAAAAATGAGAAACGGAGTCAAATGCCTTTTCAAAATCTAAGGCCATCAAAAAAGCATTTTCCTTATAAAAAGAAGTATGAAAAATCATGTCATCTATTATTCTTATGGCTTCTCCAATGTTTCTATTCTTAACATAGCCAAGTTGATCAGAAGATACAATATCAGGTAAAATTTCTTGCAATCTCTTTGAAAGTATCTTTGTTAACATTTTATAATCCACATTTAAAAGAGAAATCGGTCTGTAATTCTTAATAAAGTCTGAATCTTTGTCTTTTTTATGTATCAAGGTGATAACTGCTTGTCTCTGAGAGGCTGATAGTTCTCCATGTTTAAAGGCTTCATTAAAAGATGCAAGGACTAGATCTCCAATTACCGGCCAAAATTTAAGATAAAACTCTACACTTAAGCCATCATTTCCTGGTGATTTATTTAATTTCATATTTTTTAATATTTCTATACATTCCCTTTCTACTATCTTTTCTTCACCTAAACCGCTTAGGGTCTCGTTCAATTTTGGCAGGTTAGTAGGGAAAAAATCTAAACCTCCATCTAGTACAACTTCTATTTTTGTATACAACTGACTGTAAAACTGTTTTATTCCCTCGACAATTTCTTTTTCCTTAGTAACAATCTTTCCGTTTACGTTTAATTTCTGTATTACACTTTTCTTTCTATTTGCTTCCATGAGCTGTTTAAAGAATGCTGTATTCTTCTCTCCACATTCATACCAAGAGGCCCTTGATCGTATTTTCAAACCTTCATTAATATAGTCATAAAAAACTCTTAGTTGTTGTTTCTTAATTTTCAATTGTTCAAGGATATCTTTATAACGTACATTATTGATTGATAGTAAATTCTCTTCCAAGTCTTCAATTTCTTTTTCTAGCTTTTCTATTTTTTCCTTCCTTTCCCTTGCCTTTTTCTTTGAAAATTTAGTTGTAAACCTTCGTATTTCCATTTTGATATAGTCCCATAATACTCTCTTGTCTTTTATCTCAAATAACATTTTGTTCTTTAAAGTCTGTATTTCTTCCTTCATCTTTAAAACATAATCTCTATCATTTACCAAGCTATTATTAAACTTCCAATAACCTCTTTTACCCTGAATTTTTTCAGACGTTCTATCATGCAGAACCAAATTAACAGCTGAATGGTCAGGTGCTAAGGAGGGAATAATGTCACATTTAGATGTTATCTGTTCTAAATTCTCTGATATAATGAAATAATCCAAACGGCTTCGCATAAATGGATTCCCTTGTCTATAAGTATATTGTTTTTTATCTTTATTTTTATTTCTCCATACATCTCTTAATTTAAATTCATCCATGAATTCTTCTAATTTGGTACTGAATTTTGATTGCTTCTTTGAAACTTGTCCAAAATAATCTAAGTTCTTGTCTCTAATAACATTAAAATCACCTCCAAGAACTACTGGGTTCCCTTCTAAATTTTTTCTATACAACAACTCACTTAAATCCATTAAACATTTTATTTGCTCCCCTTCGTTATTTCCAGTAGGAAAATAAACATTTCCTAGCAACATCTTCTGACCTTGTATATTACATCTAATCAATACATATCTTCCATTTATGTCTGCACAAGTGTCACTAATTTCAATGTCTAACTTGCTATTTATTAATACCAAAACTCCTTTACTGTGGCTTGTACCATGACTAAAGATACATTTCCCGCCCCACTCCACTTGCCATTTCTTTTCGATATCAGGTGTACTATATGTTTCTTGTAAGTATATTATATCTATAAACTTTGACCTAAACCAATTAAACATTTTTTCTCGTTTGCTTCTATCTCTAATTCCCCTCACGTTTAGTGTGAGATAATTACATGAAAACAAGTTTCCTTTATTATCCATCTTTTTTCTTTTGAAATAAACCCATATCTATATATGAGCTGGGACCCTCTATAAATTCCGACCTTGCAGATAAAGGGATCAACTTTTGGCAAATTAATATTTTTAATGAAACAACCTCACGACCCTCTCCCCTACCAGAAAGGAAACTAAGAAAGAAAAAGGATATGTTTAAATACATGAGACTACTACAAATATTCGAGAACCTCCATTTGAAAAACAAAAAAAGAAAAGGAAAGAAAAAGAAAAGAACACAAGGAAACATAAGCTGACAACATGAAACAGACAAATAACAGAGTTCGCGTGGCGAATCATACATGATGACTAACCAGACTGCCTTTGCAAACGTTGCATGGCAGTCCCCTCCCCCCTCTCCACTCTCCCCCAATTCAGCTTTCCTACTTATTTGTCATGCAGCCTGCAATTAAAAATTATGCACTGTCTGACCTTGTTTCTACATTTCCCTGTTCAAAAAAACAAATATCTTCCTGCAGATCTACTACATCATGGTCTTTTTCCATGTAAAGATAAATCAAAATAAAGGATAAACCACCCTCTATGCTATCTCCATCTCAATTCAACACTGTTCTTTCCTGCCTAGTATCCAACTTGCAATTGCTTTCTTAATCTCAATTACAAACTTTTCTATCCTGCCTTCATTGTATAACGCTTACAATTCAAGACTATGCCATATCTCACCCTTCTTTCTACATTTATTCAACAGTTCACAAAACAAATACCTATTACAGATCGACTGCATTGTAACTCATTAACATGTGGATTTAGGCAGTGTTCCGAGACTGCTGTAAGTTAAATTGCATCAAGAAACTGCTTTTCTTTTAACATTTGCAACAACACAGCAAAAAAAAAAAAAAAAAAAAAAAAAAAACCTTCCAAGTTGCTACTACAGTGTACAGTGTAAATACATTTCCTCTGTGCTATCTCCATCTCAATTCAACACTATTCTCTCTTGCCTTCATGTAGGGGTACAACAAAAGAAGGGTTAAAACCCCCATGTATAAATAATCCTATGTCCAACCTAGCATTTTCCCTCATTATTATGCCTTTTTATCTACTAACCAAAGTACATATTCCATCTTTCTTTTTGTCAATCTTCTGTCATTAACCTTTGGATTAAGACTGTACTCTGAAACTAACCTAAACAATTTTGCATGAAGGAATCCCTTCTCTTTCATATTTGTAATAACAAATATAAAGAATTAATATTCTCTACCTTTCTTTTTCTGTACAGGAAACTTCTCCACTCCCAACTTTACAGAAGGAAATAGTTTACATATAATATTTCTTCAAAATAGCTCTTCTATTACATTTCCTCTGTGCTATCTCATTCTCAATTCAAAACGTTTCTATCCTGCCTTCATTGTATAACGCTTGCAATTCAAGACTATACCATATCTCACCCTTCTTTCTACACACAGCAGTTCACAAAACCAAATACCTATTACATATCGACTGTATTGTAACTCACTAACATTTGGATTAAGGCAGTGTTCTGAAACTGCTGTAAGTAAAATTGCATCGAGAAACTGCTTTTCTTTTACCATTTGCAACAACACAGCACACACAAAAAAAAAAAAAAAAAAAAAACTTCCAAGTTACTACTACAGTGTAAATGTATTTCCTCTGTGCTATCTCCATCTCAATTCAACACTATTCTCTCTTGCCTTCATTGTACATACAGCTTGCCATTTCAAACTACCGTATGCCATATCTCACCTCCTTGTACATTCCAGTTAATAAAACCAATGACTTCCTGCATATCAACTGCGATTACATCGCGCCATGACCGTCATGTAGGGGTACAACAAAAGAAGGGTTAAAAACCCCATGTATAAATAATCATATGTCCAACCCTGCATCTTCCCCCCATTATTATGCCTTTTTATCTACTAACCAAGGTACATGTTCCATCTTCCTTTCTGTCAATCTTCTGTCATTAACACTTGGATTAAGACTGTACTCTGAAACTAACCTAAACCTTTTTGCATGAAGGAATCCCTTCTCTGTCATATTTGTAATAACATATAAAGCATTAATACTCTCTACCTTTCTTTTTCTGTACAAGAAACTTCTCCACTCTCAACTTTACAGAAGGAAATAGTTTACATAATATTTCTTCAAAATAGCTCTTCTATTACATTTCCTCTGTGCTATCTCACTCTCAATTCAAAACTTTTCTATCCAAGTTGCTACTACAGTGTAATTATATTTCCTCTGTGCTATCTCCATCTCAACTCACCTCCTTGTACATTCCAGTTAATAAAACCAATGACTTCCTGCATATCAACAACTGCGATTTAATACATCGCTTACCTCGCGCCATGACCGTCATGTAGGGGTACAACAAAAGAAGGGTTAAAAAAACCCGGGAAAAAATCCCATGTATAAATTATCATATGTCCAACCCTGCATCTTCCCCCCATTATTATGCCTTTTTATCTACTAACCAAGGTACATGCACGCGATATCGGCGATCGATACCACCGATATCCTTTTTTTTTTTTTTTTTTTTTTATATAATTTTTTTTTTTTTAATGATTTTTTTGATAATTTTTTGTTGGTGATAATTATTTGTTTTTCGTGTTTTTTGATAATTATAATCTGTTTAAAAAAATAAAAAATTCTATAATTTTTTTTTTTCTTTTTTTTTTAAAGTTTACAGTTTTGTGCACTGACAATTTTTTTCAATTTTTTAAAAATTTCATGATAAGTTAAAAATCATGCGTCCGGAAAAAAAAATCATGCGTCCGGTAAAAAAAAATCATGCGTCCGTTAAAAAAAAATTACTGGACGCATGATTTTGCCATGCATCCGGTAAATCTGTAAAATAACAAAATTTTGTATTTTTGACAATTTTTTGGGCCCCATCTTATAAAACAGATGATGCACAGGTTTAATTCGTGGGTCGGTGGGATTGTGTGCACGCGGTACCTTTGAATTTGGTCTAGAACCCACTCGGCTGCGCCTCGTGGGTTCAAACCATTCAAAGGTACCTTGTGCACACAATCCCTACCGACGCACTCAAACCTGTGCATCATTTGTATACTGTTGGTCATAATGGTGGAATAATTATTTTCACCCCAATTCATGGACTGATTTTCACAATGATTTTTTTCTAATAGATCTAAATAATAGTATACATTCTCAGATTCTATTGAATATTAATTTGTGGGTGTTTGTTTGTTTTACGTGCCTGCTAAAGCATGTGTGTGCTACCTATGCTAATCAACTACGGGACCTACATGTACGTCCTTAAGTCATAACAGACAGTAATGAGGATTAATGCCTCACAAAAGGGCACTAATAGCGAGCTTTTGATTTGGGCACCCAACGTCGGCTACTACGAGGTACTGGAGCGTGTAGACGTTGCGCAGCTCACGTCCGTTCCCTTCGCGGCAGTGCTTTTGATTTTTCACGTCGGTGCTTTCGTCGGTCATGTGACCATTTTTTTTTAGATCAGGTGATTAAACAGGTAAAAAATTCACAGTGCGCGAAATTCTGATACAAAGAATAACATGATGACAGAAATAAAAAGTTAAAATGATAAAACAAAAAAATAACGTAAGAAAAGGTGATAGAAGGAAGAAACAAAGAATAACATAAGGAAAGATAGAAAGAGAAAGTGATAGAATGGTAAAACAAAGAATAACATAAGAGAAGGTGATAGAAGGAAGAAACAAAGAATAAAATAAGGACAGATAGAAAGAGGAAGTGATAGAATGATACACAGAATAACATAAGGAAAGACGGAAATAGAAAGTGATAGAATGATAAAAACAAAGAATAACATAGGAGAAGGTGATAGAAGGAAGAAACAAAGAATAAATAAGGAAAGACAGAAAGAGAAAGTGATAGAATGATAAAAAAACAAAGAACAACATAAGAGAGGGTGATAGAAGGAAGAAACAAAGAATAACATAAGGAAAGATAGAAAGAGAAAGTGATATAATGATACAAACAAAGAATAACATAAGAGAAGGTGATAGAAGGAAGAAACAAAGAATAACATAAGGAAAGATAGAAAGAGAAAGTGATAGAATGGTAAAACAAAGAATAACATAAGAGAAGGTGATAGAAGGAAAAAACAAAGAATAAAATAAGGACAGATAGAAAGAGGAAGTGATAGAATGATACACAGAATAACATAAGGAAAGACGGAAAGAGAAAGTGATAGAATGATAAAAACAAAGAATAACATAGGAGAAGGTGATAGAAGGAAGAAACAAAGAATAAATAAGGAAAGACAGAAAGAGAAAGTGATAGAATGATAAAAAACAAAGAACAACATAAGAGAGGGTGATAGAAGGAAGAAACAAAGAATAACATAAGGAAAGATAGAAAGAGAAAGTGATATAATGATACAAACAAAGAATAACATAAGAGAAGGTGATAGAAGGAAGAAACAAAGAATAACATAAGGAAAGAGAGAAAGAGAAAGTGATAGAATGGTAAAACAAAGAATAACATAAGAGAAGGTGATAGAAGGAAGAAACAAAGAATAACATAAGGAAAGATAGAAAGAGGAAGTGATAGAATGATACAAACAAAGAATAACATAAGGAAAGACAGAAAGAGAAAGTGATAGAATGATACAAACAAAGAATAACATAAGAGAAGGTGATAGAAGGAAGAAACAAAGAATAACATAAGGAAAGACAGAAAGAGAAAGTGATAGAATGGTAAAACAAAGAATAACAAAAGAAAAGGTGATAGAAGGAAGAAACAAAGAATAACATAAGGAGAGACAGAAAGTGATAGAATGATAAAACAAAGAATAACATAAGAGAAGGTGACAGAAAGAAAAAACAAAGAATAACATAAGGAAAGATAGAAAGAGGAAATGAAAGAATGATAAAAACAAAGAATAACATAAGAGAAGGTGGCAGAAGGACGAAGAAACAAAAAATAACAAAAGAAAAGGTGATAGAAGAAGAAACAAAAGATAGCAAGAGGAAATAATAGAATAATAAAAACAAAGAATAACATAAAAGAAGGTGATGAAACTACACAGAAATTGCCCCCGACTCCTGTCGGGTGATTTGGAACGGAACATGCGCAGGGGATAAATATGACGTCACGCGTAGTAGCTCACGTCGGGTGCCTAAAATCGAAAGCTCCCTATTATAGCTGATCGACACGATTGTTATTCTGGGGCCTCACAATAACGAGGCCATTGCTTAGCCACTGAATCATGACTGTATGTAGCGGGGGCTAGGGTACGTCACCGCCCCCACAAATACAAAAAAACAAAGAAAATGCAATAAATTATCAATTATTCATTGCATTTTCCCCCTGTCTCCAACAGGAAAAATTCCTCTGTAGGGCCATGCATTATGGTTCAAGGCATGCCCACATAGAGGATTTTTTTATGTTAGGAGTTAAGTCGGGTTATGATGATATATAAATGCGTTCATAACTTAGCACCTTCTTACCTTCAGGTAGGCTTAATCTATCCTAATGATGTACATAAGCATCATACAAGGCAAATAGACTGTGGATGTTTACGAGTGCCTAGATTTCACATCGATTGCTATAAGTGTAGCCCAGTTGTTTCCTCTATATTTGAATGGAATTAGAACGGCTTCTTCTGTCAATTCATTTGTGAATGGCTCAGCCGAACATACACTACGTGCATGTTCTGTAATATTAACATGATTTATTCACATAATTGCGACTGAATCAATATTTTCCTATTGGCATTACAGTTGAACTAGGTCAATAAAAAAATGTTTCTTTTTCAAACGAGTATTCGTTTCTGCCACGTCTATCATTGCTGTATCATATCTTTTTAAATGTACCATGGAATTTTAATTTCACTGTTCAGTATAAACGTTATGCTTTTTGATGTAAATATGTTCTTGTTCATTCAGGGCCCCATGTAAGACCACTACTTATTGGTGAATGGGCTACCCTGACAAAAGATTAGAAATAAATAGATGTATAAATAAATATGCTATCTATACTATATTTTGAGTAGTGCCCCAAGGGAGAAGGTACTTACGAGAAAAACAGAAATTAATGATATTTTTGTACACAGCAAATGGGAGAGTTATCCAAGTCGTACATGTACATGTAGGTCACAATTGACTGACCGAAATACCAATTTGAGATTCGTATAGACTTTAATAGTGATGTCATACATGTATTTCATACATTCATAACTTCCTTACTATTGGTCTGATTCATTTCAAACTTTTGACATTCTGTTTCTATTATTTTTCTGCTTTCCTACAAATCAACTATTACAAGGGTTGGATTGGCCTTTAAAGATGAAATTGAGTTCTGGTCATGTGATTGCATTGTGAAAGAAACGATGTGGAACCAACCAGAAAAGGTTGATCATCTAGCATATAAGAATTTGTGTGTATTGCAAAGTTCTGGAATCATCAAAATGATAAGAAATTTGGCCAAGTCTTGGTAAAGTTACAAACACTGTACACAGAAAGATGTATATGGGGCTACACGAACACGTGGCGTAAAAAGCCTCCCCCCCCCCCTCGAATTTTACGATGTTACATGCCATATTTAGAATATGAAGGCATTTGAAGAGCCATGCTTTTCAGGGAACATGTCTTTATCTGATGTTCTTCCACACTTGCATAATAAGAATGAGTAACGCTCACAAATTATTTTTCACCTCTTCCCAGAACTCAACCTTCTCTTTAACTTCAAAAGTAGAGCGAGAAAATATTTTTAAAACACTTATACCGGTATGTTTGATATTTTCAGGAAGTATTTCCCAACTGTAACATCTTACCGGTAATATCAATTTAAACATTATTTAAAGCAATGTTTGCTGCATTCAGCACGAAAAAATGCTAATATTTGCATGTATAAATTGTCCAAACTCGCACCTGAATGCAACACAACCGCACGTAACGCTGTTTTGCTTGGCAACTCAACCAAAATGGCGACTTATACGGTGTCTGTCCATTGCAAGCTCGGTACAAACAGTGCCATTTTTTTTGTTTCTATGTCAAAATGCTGTTCATTCAAATCAGGTTCTGAACATTCTAAAACTCATTTTAAAAGGTGCTGTATTTAAAAGCAAACATTTCTTGCAAACATTCAGTGTACATATGTTAAAAAAGATGATATTAAACTATTCTTTTACCATATTAATGTTTTTTATTGACCAAAAAAAAAAATGTACCGTAAATCTCTGTGTAACACATACAATGCAGAAATCGGGTCCGAAAAAAACGCCGAAAATTAGGTATTTTGACTGCTGAGGGAAAGTTACTTTCCCGGTAAAAATCAATTGCGCGGCGAATTGACTGCGCATGCGCTTGGCGGGATCTCATGTAATTTCGAACGACGAAATATGATATAAAATGAGTAAAAAGACTCATCGAGAAAATAATCGGGTCACATATACTCGTTTTAAATATCATGTGTGTAAAAGTTCACGAGAAAGGTGGTGTATTCACCAAATGTGTAAAATAATGCATTTATTAAATATATTCTCTCGACTGAATGAGTGAGCTACGATTTGTACTCACCATACTTAGTTCCGTTTTTTTTTTGTGTGTAAGCGCTTGAGCAATATAAAGAGAGACAGATCGCGGGAGAGAGAGCGAAGCGAAAACAATTAAAATATCGCTGATGTTACCGGCTTTTATGACAAAAGTAAGCCAAAGGAAAGAAAGAAATGAATGAAAAAAATGAATTCCAATATCACCAGCGCTTGAGAATTATAAAGAGAGACAGATCGCTGGAGAGAGACAAGCAAAAACAATTCAATTTCCCTGATGTTACCGTCTATTACGAAAAAAGTAAGCCAACGGAATGAAAGAAATGAAGCGAAGAAAATGAATGCCAATATCACCAACGCTTGACAAATATATACAGAGAGACAGCTAGATCACGGTAAAGATCAGAAGCGAAAACAATTCAAATAAGCTAATGTACCGGCTGTAATGATAAACAGTCAGCCAACGAAAAAAAAAATGAATGTAGAAAACACAATTCCAATATTACCAGCGCTTGAGAATTATAAAGAGAGACAGATCGCTGGAGAAAGAAGCGAAAACAATTCAATAGCCGATGTTACCGTCTATTATAAAATAAGTAACCCAACGGAAAGAAAGAAATGAATGAAAAAAATGAATTCCAATATCACCAGCGCTTGAGAATTATAAAGGGAGACAGATCGCTGGAGAAAGACAAGCAAAAAAAATTCAATTTCCCTGATGTTACCGTCTATTATGAAAAAAGTCAGCCAACGAAAAAAATGCCAATAGGCCTATGTAAGCGCCTGGGAAATATAAAGAGAGACAGATCGCGGGAGATTCAATGTCGCTGATGTTACGGTGATGTTACCGCCTTCATGACAAAAAGTAAGCCAAAGGAAAGAAAGAAATGAATGAAGAAAATGAATGCCAATATTTCATCAGCGCTTGAGAATTATAAAGAGAGACAGATCGCTGGAGAAAGAAGCGAAAACAATTAAATACTGATGTTACCGTCTATTATAAAATAAGTAACCCAACGGAAAGGTAAAAAATGGATAAAGAAAATGACTGCCAATATCACCAGCGCTTGAGAATTTTAAAGAGAGACGGATCGCGGGAGATCGAGAGAAGCGAAAACAATTCAATAGCTGATGTTACCGTCTTATTATGAAAAAAGTAAGCCAACGGAAATAAAGAAATGAATGAAGAAAATGAATGCCAATATCACAATTAAGCGCTTGGGAAATATAAAAAGAGACGGATCGCGGAAGAGAGAGAGAGACGAGAAAACAATTAAATACCGCTGATGGAACGGAATTTAATAAAAGAAAGAAATTAATTTTTTAAAAAATGAATTCCAATATCACCAGCGCTTGAGAAGTATAAAGAGAGAGAAGCGAAAACGATTCAATTACCATAATAACTATACAACGAATCGTCTTCTTTCTCTAATAATCTAATGAAGCGTCAAAGCTTCCGCGCTTTGCAGTGGAGGGGGGGGGGTCGGAACTGAATTCATGCAAGAATCTAGAGTCGAGAACTGTACAATGAAACGTCAAAGCTTCCGCGCGTTGCGTGTAAGTGGGGGGGGGGGGGGATGAATTAAGATTCGAGAACGGTACAATGAATCGTCTTCATTCTCTATTATTTGATGAAGCGTCAAAGCTTCCGCGTGAAAGGAGGTGGGGGTGGGGAACTGAAATCAGACAAGAATTGAGAGTCGAGAACGGTACAACGAATCATTTGCTTTCTCGAATAATTAAACGAAGCGTTAACAGCGCGGGAGGGGGGCTTTTTTAAAGACCGTCAATACTACTGGGCCAGAAGGGATAAGACCACACAGCGAGGTCACCACACAGCGACGGGTCACTGACAGGTGGCTATCTAATTAACTCAGCTCTCAACTAACATAAGAAAAAGAGGATCATGGGGGATCAACATGCACCGATTGGGGAAGTTTTCTATATAGAGGGAGCAAGTAGCTACAAGTAGGACAGTGGGGCATTAAGACAAGGATTTAGAGCCGAGAACGGTACGACGAATCATCTTTTTTCTCGAATAATTATATTAATCGTTGAAGCTTCGTTCTCTCTCTTTTAGGTATGCAGGGGAGGCAAAGGCCTTTCGGCCTCCCCGATCTCCTTCTTCTTCTTTCTTTCCCGTTGTCTCCTTTTTTCCATTTCCCTTCTCTTTTTGTTTGGCGGGGGGGGGGGGGGGGGGGGGGCAAGGCCCGCTCGCCCCCGATCTCCTTCTTTCCCTTCTCTTCCTTCTTTCTCTTTTAGGTTTGCAGGAGGGAAGGCAAGGGGTTTTCGGCCTCCCTCGATCTCCTTCTTTCCCTTTTCCTCTTCTTTCTTTCTTTCCCTTTCTTTTCTCTTTCCAATTCTCTTCTTTTACTTCTCCCTCTCTCTCTTTTTGCGGGGGGGGGGGGGGGGGGGCAAGGCCCTCTCGCCCCCCGATCTCCTTCTTTTCCCCTTTTCTTTTCTTCCTCTTCTTTCTTTCCCTTTCTCTCCTCTTTCCTTTCCCTTCTATTCCTTCTCTCTCTCTTCCGCTGTACAATTACCCTTAGTGCTTCAACCTTATCTTGTCAAATATAAAATACAAATATAATATAATATGAAGCTAAAACCTACCATATTCACAGAAATCATGGTAAAAACGTATCGTCATAATCGTCTTCAAGGGGCTGGATTGTTTACCGCTAGACTATGCAGGCCGCGTAAGCAAGGACAAATCAAATTGACGACATAATTGGCGACGAAACAAGCCAGGCGTGAATCTCGTCGTGAATTTTATCGCCCATTATTCACGACGAAATTGACGATATCGTGAATTTCGTCGCCAATTTCGTCGTGAATATTTCGCGATTTGGTCTATTCGCGATGTCCCTTCAGGGCCACCATACACCGTATATATAACTTGAAGGCAATTTCTCTTTCAAAATAATTTAACGTACTAGAAAATATATCATACTCCCGCATGACAACATAACTAGAAATTTAATTCGTCATGGGGACGATTTAGGTGGTCCGTCTTCAATTCTTATGATCATGCTCATCTTCAATTCAATGATCCAATATAATGATATTAATGTAAAATGATGTATTAAGATATGAATTGATGAATGAAGTACTGATGAACTGATAGATTGAACTGATGTGAAATGAACTGAATTGATGAGCTAAACTGATGAATGAACTGGTGAACTGATATATTGAACTGTGACCTGAAATTAAGTGATAACTTAACAGATAAACAAAATATTGAGAAATTATTATGATCAAAATCATGATCATAATGAAATTGAATAAAACAAGACTAAAATGTAGAATGCAGATTTCAGAAAAAGTCACCTCCCATAGGCACGACACGCAAATTAAGAAAATTCTAACATGTCAGATTTAATCGAGATTTTCACTATGATGACGTCATCAAAATGAAAAAATGGTGGCAACTGATCTTGTAGACAATCATCTTAGCTACAACACATCCAAATTTGGATGAAAATTGATCAATATTTACACAGATACAATCGATTTTCCATAAATATGCTGACGTCATAATATGCAAATTCGTATTTTAGGTTTCAAGGGCATTATGATGACGTCAAAATATTTGTAACGGCCAAATGAGACATGAAATCATATCTCCGATTCATGCTCTATCAAAATATGAAAAAAATTGTGACCACCTTGCATCCTAAAGATCTACAAAGGATTTGTACAGACATGTTTTTACCACTTTTTACATTATATTGCCCATTGACACGCGCACGAATTTTAAAGTTTGACGCACGCGTTTGGCATTATATGGAAGGTCGAGAATGACTGGAAATAGGTGGAAATTGTCAAAAATAGTGTCAGGAATACTAAAAAATGCGAAAAAACAGCGTTTTACGTTATGTACGCGTTACGCGCGCGCGCGGACGCACACGGACGGAAATTTTTGAAATTCTTAAAATGACCTAATTCGGACTCTCGTTTAATAGTTAAGTGATTTTGAGCACTTTTAAATTTTGACGCGTGCCATGACCTTTATGTGACCTTTGGTGATATGACCTGTTGACCCTTGACCTGAAGTATATGTGATATAAATATGGATGAACCTTGATGACACATGAAGATATGATTAATAATGTGATTTCACAAAATGGCGCCTGGATGACGTCACGATGACTTGATGACCTTGAAAGATATGCTAGCACTTGACCTTGATAAGCCTGATGAATGACAAAAATATGATGAAATTTGATAAAGCCGAATTTGAGCAATCACGCTCACAAGAAAGTGGTGGAAAAATAACGATAAACAAGTGCGTTACCGATATACCAAAACATTTCCGATAGCGATTACACGTAAACGGAAAATTGGATTCTCAAATCCTACTTTGCAAGTGAAATTTGAGCATGATCCCGGCATGTGATCGAAAAATAAAGGGCACATTCATGATAGCTTTTGTCTCAGCTACTACATACTCGAAGCTCAGCGAAAACAAAACTAAAACGACAGAGATATTTCTCGCGAAAGACGGGAATGTAGAATCCAGTTTTGAGAAAAAGTCATGTCCCATAGAGAATACACGCAAAATGTGAAAAATTGACATGCCTCCTTTAATCGCAAAAATACGCCATGATGCCTTCTTCAAAATGAAAATTCGTGGTGACTACATTTGTAAAGAATTGTCTCAGCTAAAACATATCAAAATTGGGGTCATCTTGCATCCTAAAGAGCTACAATGAATTTTGTATGGGCATGTTTTTGCCAATATTATGCTTTGTATTACAAGAGCTCGCACGCACGGACATGTATCTTAAACGGACGCTCAGTCCGTTATTAATGGTCAGAAAAAGGTGAACAAGGTATCAAACTGTTAGGAAAAATGTGCCAAATATGATAATAGAGAAAATACGGCGATTCTATGTTGCAAAATGCCAGGACGCGCGAAAACGCGCGCGCATTATTTGCGAAATACTTAAAAGTGCCTGAAACGTATGCAAAATGAATTTGAGACGATTTCTAGCATTTTGAAATTTTGCGCGCGCGTTGACGAGGGGTCGTACGCATGCGCGCCCGTTTTTTGACCTGAAATTGACCGGACGGAAATTGACCTTAATCATGATAAATATGAATAAGAAATGCCTTTCCGTAATGAAGATACGATCATTAGCTGATAGTACCGAATGATGACGTCATGAAGACTTGATGACCTTGAAAATGTTCCTGTGACGTCTTATGACAATGCGCCAAAATTGAACGAAATTGACTAAACTGATCTTGAGTTATCCTCGGAACTTCAGTGGGAACAATAAATAAAAAACAAAATAATAATAATGAAGAAAGAAAATTCTGACGAAACAATAGGTGATCTGTTTACGACAGACCACCTAAATATATAGATAACAGAAATATATAGATAGCGTGAAGAAAACCTTAATTTGGGATCATGGATGAGGGCCCGTTATACAAAGACAAATACACGATCAGCTTATTTAAAAAGTTACAGAGGATGCATAAATGAAATATTACATCCTAATTTCTTTGTTTTGCCATTGTTGGTGAGAGGGGCTGTAAGGCGTACTCATCTGCGCGCAATGTATTGTTGAATTTCTAAACAAAAAATATAATTTCTGTTCTTTACTCGGTAGCAGAACTTCGGGGGAATTGGGCAACTTCCACCCCCCCCCCCCCACATCTAATTTAATAATTTAAAAAGACTGAAATGAACTTCATAAATAACAAAGAAAATAAAAGTTTATGAAATTTTCTGTAAAGAGCAATTGTGTATGTCACAGTGTTACTAATTCCTCGGGGATGATTGTCGTTGGGGGTAGTTGTCTTTGGGGGGTAGTTATCCTCGGAGGAGGGGTAGTTGTACTTGGGGTGGAATTGTCATCGGGGGTAATTGTCCTCGGGGGGGGGGGGGGGGGGGGGTAATTGTCCTCGGGGGTAGTTGTCCTCGGGGGGTAATTGTCCTCGGGGGTGTAATTTTCCGGGGGGTAATTGTCCTCGGGGGGTAACTGTCCGGGGGGTAATTTTCTGGGGGGTAATTTACTGGGGGGTTATTTTCCGTGGGGGTAGTTTTCCGGGTTGTAATTTTCCGGGGGGGATTGCCCAGGGGGTGATTGCCCAGGGGGTAATTGTCCTGATACGATGTGAAAGAGGATGTCATTTGAGACACATTTCTGCAAGGATTTCCAAAACAATGTGTTTAATCAGGGTTGGGCGGTGAATACCGGCGGTAAATACCGGTAAATATGTAAACAAGGGAAACGCTCTCGGCGGTCTCGCCTGCATTACGCAATTCGATAAGATGAAAAATTGAAGTTGGAACATTATTTATAGGAAGGTGGCCCATTAGCAGGCCCCCCATAATGAATTCCTCTGAATATAATCAGCATTTTGAAGTGAATATTGATTAAGAATCATGGACAAATAACAAAAATTGATTATTTATTCTCATATTAGGTTGTGAAACATAGTCCAAGGCTACTGACCTTTGACCTTGTGACCTGGAATTTGTGTCATATGATTTGTGATAATTGATAACCCTTGGGTATACAAGCGTCATGGAATTCGAACAAACACTTTTTAAAATACGCTAACAATTCAAAATCTGTTTGTTGACCTAAAATGACCTTTGACCTTAACTTAGTGACCTGAATTCTACTCACATGATTGGGGATACTTGATACTTGATAACCTTATAGTCCAAGTTTCATTGACTATAAGGACTTATACTTTCAAAATTATATCAAAAATTCAAAAACTTAACCCTAGGTTAAGTTTTTAAGGCAAAAAAGGGAAATATGATTTTAATTCTCTATTTTTAAATAATTCTACCGGTACTTGTTTTTAGCCTCAACAACTGAAAATATTGTTCCGAAATAATTAGCAGCACAACACTCATAGTAGAAACACACAAACAGATTTATAAAATCCACACTGCAAACATGTACACACCCAAACACACATACCGGTACATGTACAACACACATACACAAATAGTACACACGACAGCAACCATACTCGCCACAATATGTTCAAAATTGGACAATCCCTATGAACAAGTGAGTGGAAAAATATATTTCCCGGTGAATACCGGTAAAAAGCGGTGAATACCGGTGAATACCGGTAAAAAGCGGTAAATACCGCTTATTTCCCAGCGCCCATCAAATAAGCCTCCGAAGCGGGAAATATGCCAACCCTGTGTTTAATTGATAAAAGATTACAAAGTTTTCTGCGTACAACAGAAAACAAAGAGTTTGTATTCTTTCATCAATATTTGTCTTTAAACACATTGTTGGGGAAAATCTTTGCACAACTGTGTCTTAAATGACATCCTCTTTCACATTATGATACAATTTAAGTGAAATTTGCCATTGTTGGCGAATTCGGGGTTCCCAAATATGTCACATAAGTCCTATCTGTGAAATTTAAACGTTCTTTGGTAATAACATACATAAAATGAGCTGTAAGGGTACGCGAGCTTTCGTTAACATCAATAATCCACTTCTTGTACTGGCCAAAAATTAAACAGATTGAATCTTTGCGCAGCACAAAACAAACAACCATTCGGTACAATGGTCTGAAAATCAGACTATTTACTAAAAGGATTGCAATCCTTCAAGTCAATTCGACAACTAACGGTCATTATTTTCCCACAATAAGACATTTTTAAGCCCTTTCGTTTTGAGGGAAGTTTTTTTGGCCTGCAAATTGGATAGTACCCAGAGATAGTACCTTTAAAAAACTTTTCAAACATCTACCAAGTCATTCCCCACTCTTTGCGCACACTATGAAATCATCACAATTCATTTTCACTATATAAAGAAACATAAAAAAGTATATAGAAGATATGAACAATGTATCTACAAATCCAATATAAAATACAGTTTAATGAAGAGATTATATATTTCATTTTTCATTTTCATTTGATGATCACTGTGTTTTTACAAAACGTATCACCAATATTTGTTATTTTTATTCGTATCTTGCAGTATTTTGTATTCTTTAGGGGAAGGAAATAACCCTGATTACATTCCATTTATTATACAAAATGTATTCAAGACAGAATATGAAAAATATACAATCAACTATTTATTCATATTTAGTATTATATTCCACATACAAAGAATCTTGTGCTACGATTGGTCAAAAGTAAATCATGTGATGAAAGATAGTTCGCCCATTATTGATGAAAGAAAAGTTTGTTGCACTGTGTACTTAGTAGTACATCTACACAGTGCAACGCACTTTCACTGAAGATAGAAGTACTATCTACACAGTGCAACGCACTTTCTTGTATACGTTGCGTATAGGTACTTAAATACTGCATGCACTGTTAATTGATGATTTGTTGCTCTAAAATGATGGAAGAAGTGAAATGTTTCTGATGTAGAGTATAAAGCAAAAAATCACCTCAGCGATCTGAATGTATGTGGATGTAGTGGATGTGGATGTAGCTATCTTTCCTCAGCTTTGCTTCGGAAAGATAGCTACATCCACATTGCCTTTACCAATGGTAATTATTTACTTACTATGCTCTAATGATTTTTAGTACCTTATTAAAACACACATACCTTCAAAAGTAATTCTTCTTTTGCTAAAACAGCAATAAAGATATACATCTTACATGTTGTTTTCTTAATATCATCTAGCATTTACAAATGTTAGTAATCAAAATCCAAAAAGAGAAACATAGCTAAGTTCCATGTATGTTTCATGTTCGTTTCAATAACAATTATTCAGCACAGCTACATTACAATATTTCTATTTTTACCAAAGCACATGCCCGTTTACAGCCACTATAGAGTCTCGTAAAGAGAGAATCATATCCGCATGGAAAGAATTTACATAATCAATTGGCTCATAGTGCATCATGTGAAACTTTCACAAAGACCTCATGGAAATGAGCAAATTGATACATGTACTACATGACCTCACAATATGTGTATTTATGGAAAAATGGTGGATGACACAATAAGTGAATCTGTACTGTGACATAGTAAATTTGTACATACACTGTATATGTATCTATTGTTTTAGACATTGGTGTGAAATGTCATCGTTTCAGTAAATTTATAACATGTTTCTTGTTTTACACCAACAGTTAGATGTCGGCCTCGATTCTATAGACCCAGACCTTGGTCTAGTAGATTTAGACTCTGTAGGCGATATAAGGATAATTATACACCAAATATATAGTGCCTATGTTTGAGCATCTAAAGTGCCCTCAGTGATGGGAATGGGACCATATATCGATCCAGGGCCTCTCAGTGCATATATATATACTTTACCTATTCATTTTAAAAAAGCAATCATATTTATTCTCGCTGTTGCTTTGAAAACTATGATATATATAATGTGTATTATCCTAACATATTTCAATCAGAATAAAACAGTAGGTTACCTCTGCATATAGTGAAGAGAAACATTTGCACAAGCACCAATGATAAGTGTTTTGTGAAATTTTGGATTGTCATGACAAATAACATACCTGTGACAAAACAACAGATAATTTTCAGAATATGGCCCGTCTTCATAGGATCCTTTATACTAAATATTCTTTTATTTTGCTTCTTACATACTGTGACAAATCTTAATATATAGGCACTGACAATTAATGTTTCATATTCTAAGCCTAAAATACAAACAAGGGAAACTCTCTCAGCGGTCTCGCCTGCATTACGCAATTCGATATGATGAAAACTTGAGGTTGGGACATTATTTATAGGCAGAGTGGCCCTCATCAGGAGAATTATAATTTGTACCAAGATTGATAACTTTAATAAAATATGAACAAATAACAAAAATTGATTATTTATTAATTCTCATATTAAGACGTGAAAACATAATCCAAGTCTACTGACCTAAAATGACCTTTAATCTTGATTTTGTGACCTGGAATTAGTGTCATATGATTTGTGGTATGTGATAATCCTTGGGTACAAGTTTCATGAAATTTTATCAAACATTTTAAAATTATGCTAAAAGTTCAAAATCTTGATGTTGATGCCACAACATACTGTAGTGTAAGTTTGCAGACCTGAAATGACCTTTGACTTTGACTTTGGGACCTGAAATTCTACTCAAAAGATTTGGGATAATTTATAACCCTTTTGTCTGAGTTCCTTGAATAAGAACTTATACTTCCAAAATTATGTTAACAATTCAAAAACTTCAAGTTTTTGATTTATGTGACGCCTATGTCTAGCATTTGCTAGGCAGACGAGACAAAAACATGATTATTATTTTTGGTTTTAAATAAAAAAATTCTACTTCAATAACGTGTGACAATATTGTGAAGGAAGTGTAAGTAATATGCATAGATCATCAGTTAATAAAAGGCAGCTATGATTAACTAATCAATATTTTCTGAGTAAACACAGTTCAAACACCACATTCATACTATGCTAGCATGTTTAAGTAAGAAATACATGCACAACTAGGTAAAAATGTGCATAGCAAGATGACAATGTATGAAGGATTAGTGTCATAAAAATAGTTAACATTTATCAGAGAATAATATGCAGTAACTACATGTAAAAGTAGTCATTAATTTTCATTCAATTGTATTGCAATACAATGGAATTTACATGTAGTATTATATTTGGTGTATATATGAAAGAGAGTGAGTAAAAAATATTTTTAAAAGATTACAACACCCTTGATATTTTGTTATTGGTGCAAATTTGTTTAGTACATGTAAAACATCATATTCTACTTATAGCCTATCATATTTATATCAATTTCACAATTTGATCACTTAAGTCTGGCCATTGAAAGCTGAACAGCAGTATTTCTCCTGATTCATTGCAAACTTGCCTCTACGTAAGTATTGAATGGTATTAATTTAGGTTTGGTTGAATGGTCTCCATCCAATAACACAACCGTGGGAAAAGGCAATGACGTTTTTTAGCTTGATTTTTTATTTAATTTTATGACTTTTTATTTTTTTAATTTGGCCAATGCTCAGTCATCAACGATCACATTTGGGTGAGCAACCTATATGTGTCACCTTAAAGATGACGTTATCAACAATCGCAACATTATCATGCATGTCAGCAATTTCAATTTTTTTTTTTAAAGATATTGGGGCTTCAATCCGTTTCCATTTTTGTTTTACTGACAATATATACGGTTATTTGGTATAGTTACACTATCACAGACTCTTTCAAGATTTGGCGCATAAATGAATAATAAGTTGGATGATATCTCTGCATAATAATACAGACTATTTCATTGTTATACAATAAATTTGGTACAAAAAATTGTTTAAATACATGTACACATGTCTGACTGAAAACTTAACAGTCATCCTTATTTTGCATATACATATGCTGATGTCAAAATTACACATCCATGATGAATCTAGAACTTAACAACACAAGTATATTTATTTCATATACACGTACATGTCTTACTTGGCAAATCACACAAATCATAACCGGATTTCTTAAAATTGAAAGGCAACTTACCCTTTGACCGATGATTCACAAGATCAGCAAGGTTCATGAGACCAAAAGCCCATTCCAAAGCATCTCAACCAAAACAAATATTTAACAAAATAATGTCTATAGTTGAAAAAAAGTCTCCAACATCAAAATTTCAAATATTTTAATGAACTTTTCATACCCTTGTGGAGTCTTCTGAGAAAGTGGTCTATGTTCATTTCATTATTTATCCTCTACTTCATTCATTCTTAAAAATACATGTACATACAGTCATGCACACTCTTGTATATTGAGTGATTTACTATGATAGCGACTGGAGAATGAAATGATTGACTTCTGCCCCTTTCAATTGTTGTGGTTGACTAATCAAGTCTTGATTTTAAAGGGGAAGTCCACCCTGATATGAAGTTGGTTTTAACAGAAGCAGAACAAATAAGAGGAACAGGTCAGTGAAAGTTTGAGCAAAATCTAATTAAAAATAAGAAAGTTACAAATTGTTGAAGTTGCGATCAAACACAAATTGGCAACTCTGTGACATATCTTGCGAGGTTCCTTCCCATTTGCTCTGTACTAAAGTAAATCAAAAATTCATATTTTCCCCTAGAGAAAATATTCAGTCATACATTCACCCTCAGTATTTTTGCAAATACATTTCTATACAGCCCCTGTATAAAACGAAGCTATTCCTTCATCAATAACTAAGAAAATGAAAGTTCATGAAATGACTCTACAGTGCAAATTGGTGAAGATTTCACAAGATATGTCACAGCATGGCCAATTTGTGTTTGATAGCATATAATTACAAAATTTCATAACCTTGATATTCTTTATTGGATTTTGCTAAAACTTTCACTAATCTGTTTCTCTCATTTTCTGCTTCTACTAATATCGACTACATGTAAATAAACTGACAATATGTTATGTTTGATATATGAAAGGGTACAAAGTTGAGACTTAACAAGAACTGGCATTTGTTCTGGTTGGCATCATGAAACTTACAATTTGGTTATACTTACTTTAAGCTTGTTTCTAATTCTATGTGTCTTCTCAGCTCCTCAGCTGCTTTTTAATTGAGGGATTTATTAAAGCTAATCTTGTGATTTAGTGGTTGGTTGATTTTCTGATCTTTTTATTTATTCACTGATTGATAGATTGATCAATCAATTACTTGATATTTCTATATAAGCGATATTTCTGTATGAGCAATCTTTTGTGTTAGTCTCTTTCGACATTTAAATATGTCAGCTTGAATTGAAAAATTCACCAAATAGTAATATTTCAAAACACTAACAAAAATTATGTTCACTAACACATGTTATTGATGGGATATAAGGAGAACAAAAATTGTTCTTTCAATTATCTTTTAATGATCAGAAGAAGAAAATTTCTAAGCCTCGACTACATGCCTCTCAACTTTGCTGATTCCAGTCAGAACAAATAGTCGTCCTTGTCAACATTCAATATTATAGCCCATGTAGCTTTCAACATGTGTGAAAATTTCCTCAAAATATTTAATAAGGGCGATTGCTTTTAAAATGATTTTTCCAAAAAGATGCATACTACACATACTGAATGTCAGTCATAAAGAATTTTTAATGACCCTTAAAAAGTTAACAAGACCAGAACCAAAATAGACTAATGGTCCACAAAGGTCTTGTGAACTTTCTGATAATTAATGTTTGGGGTAATACATACGATTCTTATCTTCATAGAATACTACTTCTACAAAAAAAAGCTATGCGTGTTGTTTGTAACACTTCCTGGAGATCTCATACTGACGTTTTATTTGTTGAAAATAAATGATTTATATCGTTATAGCCTCGGTCAGTTTATGTACCAGTTAAATAATAATATGCTACCCTCAGCCTTCAATTTAATATTCATCAAAAATAAAACTATACACAAATACCCTACGCGCCAATATGACAAATTTCATCTGCCATTAACTAGAACTTTACTTGCTAAATCCATATTCACTTACGCAGGCCCGAAGCTATGGATTATTCTTGATGTTAGCATCAAGAATGCCCCCAGTTTAAATTCTTTTAAATTCAAATTAAAAAAATATTTTTTTGCGTAATTATCAAGCGTTAGCTCTCCCTCTTTAAATTTATTTAACTCAATAAAATACATTTGGATATTTTGATTCATTTTGTACTGGCCATCCGTATTCCAGTCGGCCCGTGTTGTGTTGTGTGTGTTATAGGTAAGAGCCCTGCCCTCTCTCGTTGTCTCCCTTCTTTCCCTGTCCCTTTCACTCCTTCTATGTTATGTTTAATTGGTTTATGTATTTGTGTGTTCCTTTATTATTGATATACTATTTTTGCAACTATAAGTTATAGGGGGCTGCAATCTACAAGCCCAGCTTTTCAGCAGTCCCCTCCATGACCAACCTGTTTTATATGCCCGTTGTACACTGTGGACCAATTACAAATATTGTTAAGTTTCATTGTTTTACTATGTACAATGCAATCCCATGTACTTTATTTATTTTGTTGGAAATGGAAATAAACGAAATGAAAAAATTACATGTATTCACAAGGTTTATAAGACAAAAGCCTAAAGGTTCATTCAACTGGAGTCACATACCCAAAGGTGTCTGTCTCCTGGACTTTCTGACCACATACTAATCATAAGATTCAAGAGGCCACATCCAAAAGTCTCCCCTCAACACATCAGTTGGTCTCATCATGGACCTATTACGGATGGACATTCAACGTGATTCTTTCTTTGATCCAATGATAGTCGCCACCTTCTGATTATGTGCATCTTAATGAGAACATTCAGCTGTTTTAACAATAACGACTGCGTAAGCATTATCGGTCATTGACAAAGGAGCAGTTTCCCTCTCTTGGGTTTTGTTTGGATGGTGTGCTCTGTAAGAGTGTGTCTTAAATACAAGCATTCCCAATGGGGAGCAGCAAAGTTGAAAAGCAGACGATTTGGGTGATATGAAATGTATTATTACCGATTCGCAAACTTTCGCACACACCTATGACCTTATAAAACAATTAGAAGGCCATGATCTGTATCAACCCTGTGCATTGTAACTCTTGAATATTATGAGGAAATAGGGGGAAACGGGATTTTAAATCACAACCCCAAAATCCAAAAATAACCTCTATCTGGTAATATCAACATGTTTCTCAAAATAAAATACATGTACAGTACACGGAACAACAATTTCCGATTATAAGCCAGAACTGCACATCGATTTTCCATGATTTAATTAGGCAAGTAATTATCTTCTGCGCATGTAGATTAACATGTGTAAAATCACTATCTTGATTCTGTCCCGGCTTTTTGGCGGCGACCATGATGAGATCAAAGTGAAGAAACAGGAACGGAATGTTATTGAGACGACATTGACGGAGACAGTCACAATGGACTCATGGACCTTCATTAATTGGAATGTGCTCGTATCAATTAGAATTCAGTGTATTGTGTCCAACTACACATAGACATTCAACTCCTGTAGAACAATTATTTGGACATTCCAAGATGCATCAACTTTCTGTATGCCCCAGGTCCATTCCACAATCCTCTGTTAGGCAAGGAAGAATAAGCAGGAAAAAGAGGGGAGAAAAAAATTACACATTCATTTAGTTAAAGCTAATCTTGAGCTCTGGTATGGGAATTTTATTTGAGAGAAAATTGCTACGATTTATTCTGGATTGTAATCCTGGAGTGAAATTTAAAAAAAAAAAACACAAAAACTTAGTGAGCATCATCTTCGATAAAAACCACAACTTCCTTTTGCATATAGTGACCTGCGTTAAGCACATGGTGTCGGGCCTATATTACCCAGATTTCTTTATCTTTCTATGCTCATTACTCTACCAAAATTGTTTGGAACATTTCTTTTGTAATCTTGAACATTCAGTGTAAATTTTGTTGGATTCTGTGAGAATTTATTTTCTATACACAAAATGATTCAACAAGTATGTAATCATTAGTACTTTGCTCAAGGCCTAAAAAATATTAAAAAATACATCAAACATTGCTTTAACATCCTTTCCTGGGCAGAAAATATACCTTATCAAACAGCCTTTAAAAAGTAAGTGTAATGGTCTATTACATGTACATATTATCAGTGGGGGATGGTAAACTTTGTAAATCTAATGTTAATGTTCAGGAGAGTAATAAAACTTGAATGTTTAACATAACAAGTAAATCCGTAACATATATAGGTAGCTTGTAATTTGTGCAAAAATGCATTACATTGCTTAGTATTAGGTCATGAATGGAATGGAAATGGAGTGGAAAAGAAGTGCAAGTAAAAAAGTAAAGTTAAACATTTAAAGCCTATCTGCACTAGTTTAGCCAGGAGGGATTAGAACTCCCTGTGTGGTCACTGACAGGTGATTATCTCATCAAATCAGCTCTCAATTAACATAATAAAAAGGGGACCATGGGGTACCCATGGATACTGCTTAGGCATTGTTGGCTATATAGAGGGCGCAAGTAGCTACAAGTAGTGCAGTCCCCATTAAAAATTTAAACAAACTGAATTCATATCTATATACCTTTGACCTTCTTACCCTAAAATCTATCTAGTTCATCTCACTATGATGATGTATGCTAGTACAAAATTTTACATTAATTCATTTCTCCAACAGCTGTTCTTCAGATATTGTGATGAGAAAGCAGGAGTTTGATAGTAATCCATCCATCGGTTCTAATGATAGTGTAATCACAAGCTATTTTTGCATCAATATAAGCCCTGTGACCTTTGACATTGTGTGACCTCAAAATCTAATCAGTTCATTGGCTCTGCAAGATACATTCATGACCGAAGTTTTGCAGGAATCCATCAATTGGTTCTTGAGATAACGCAATCACAAGAACAGGACGTACAGATGGACGAACAACCCGAAAAAATAATGCCTCCGGCTACTACTGATAACTGATAAAGAATTGTTTGGGACAAAGTAACTCACTTGATCAGTCCATTCCAGTAGAGCTCTGGCATGATATCTTTCTTCAAGTGGTACATGAGTCGTCTCTCCTTACCCTGATCCAGTGGGAAGGTTTCCAAGGCGTCTAGGTTGAAGTCAAACTCGGCTAGGATCAGCTTTCCATAACCAGTCACCAGAGGGCAGGATGAGTAGCCATCATACTGTAAAAAGTATTTGAGTTTTATCATCAATACTATCTTCTAAAGGTTCATGCCAAATTTGATTGCAATGGCCAGCAGGAACACTGATTGGCCTAAAAAAAAAGATCAAGGAACTGAGCATTTGACATCAGCACTCAACAGCCTAAAACCTTTACTTTAAAGGTAGTGTATCCCGTTTGCAGCCAACATCAAATTCTGTAGAACTTTGCAGGAATTACGAATATGTCACATATGTCTCATCTGTGAAATGTAAACATTAGCAGTGTCCTAGTATTCAAATTATGCAAGGAAACTTGTTTACTTTCTAGAATTCACTTGTCGAACACTATGGAGTTACTGACTGACTTCTTTTTTTCTTTGGTAATAATTAACATACGGTACATACAATGAGATGTAACGGGTACATGAGCATTTGTCCACATCAATTCAATTCAATTTATTCAGCCAATCATTACCGGTAAACAAAATTTACAACCACACTCTTTATTCTTTATTTCTTCCGTACACTTTTTTGTGTACACGCTTACTCGAAATCGACTTGGTCAATTTCCTTTGAATGTCTGTCAGACATCAGGCCCTATAATATCAAGTTCAAGTATATTTCTGACCAGTAATAACACTCCGTCCCTCGGATAGGACGTTAAATGGAGGCCCTGTGTAGAGAAGAGTCACTACCTTTGCACGTTAAGAACCTACTGCACTATTCGTATAAAGAGTAGGGGGAAACCCCGGTGTAGTGGTCCACCTGCACACACCCCCAGTATAGTACGATAATACTCTGTAAAGAGGTCTATACTCAAAAGGAAGAAGAAGAAGAATTAGCGTCCATCAAAGTTAACAGCACGCGCGGACCTGCGCTATCCTTATCCACAACATGTGCAAAAACATGCCTATAAAAAATTCATTGTAACTCTTCAGAATAAATGGATACCCCCCAATTTTTTTCATATTTGGATAGATTATGAGTGGGAGATATGATTTCATGTCTCATTTGACCCTCAATTAACTCATGACGTCATCATATTGGCCTCCGAACTCAACATATTATGACGTCAGCACATTTTTGGAAAATTCATTGTATCTCTGTAAATATTGATCAATTTTCTTCAAAATTTTGATATGTTCTAGCTGAGAATATTCTCTACAAATTTTTTTTTATTTTGACAATGGCATCATGGCATATTTTTGCGATTAAAGGAGGCATGTCAATTTTTCAAATTTTGCATGTATTTTCTATGGGACATGACTTTTTCTCAAAACTGGTTTCTACATTCCCGTCTTTCGCGAGCAATATCTCTGTCGTGTTAGCTTTGTTTTCGCCGAGCTTTGAGTATGTTGTAGCTGAGACAATAAGCTATCACAAATGTGCCCTTTATTTTTCGATCAGATGTCTGGCTCATGCACATATTTCACTTGCAAAGTGGGATTGGAGAATTCCATTTTCTGTTCACGTGTAATTGCTATGGGAAATGTTTTGGTATATCGGTAACGCACTTGACTTCTGACCTCGAGACCTCTGGTTCGAGTCCGGGCGTCTCCAACAATTTTTTTCTTCACTTTTTTGTCTTTTTGACCTTCCACTGTACCATCTCCTTTGAATAATGTAATAAACAACCATATTTACTTTATTATTACCCTATTATCACTTGATCCATTACTTTTTGCGTGTAATCCCTATGGGATATGACTTTTTCTCAAATCTGGATTCTACATTCCGGTCTTTTGCAACTTTGCAAGCAATATTGCCGTCATTCCGCTTGGTTTTTGTTGATTTTTTAGTACCGTGTGTTGTAGCTGTATATAGCTGACTATATGCTATCTAAATGTCCCCTCATTTTTTCAATCAGATGTCAGAATCACGCTCATGATCATCATCATCATGGTCTGATGATGATCATCAACATCATCATGATCATGATCATTATCATCATTATTATCGATCATCTAACATTATCATTATCATCATCATCATTTATCACCATAACTCTATCATGATCATCATCAATCATGTTCATCATGATCATGATCATCATGATCATCATTGTTTACATGTCTATGGTTGCGTTTATCAAACGTCTTTCAGGCAAATTTAGAAGTTGATAAACGCAAAGCCTTTTTTAAAGGGCTTTAGATATGGGCATATCTAAAGACGCAAAAAGGTGTGTTTTGTATGTGACATACAGCCAGAATCACGTTTCTGATAGATCGATAAACGCAAAGCTGTTTTGAACCTCACATACAAATAGGACCACCCAGGTGTTGTGTACAAGCATGTGTGTGAAGTTGACCTCCGAGAAACTGTCTGCTTCCCTGGTCAAAACAGCTGGGCAGACACAAGGCCTTTATTTTGAATCGTGAAGGGTCGATAAACGCGACATCCCGCAAATCACGATCGTATGTGGGGTATGATAGTGGGGTTCAATAGTGGGGTACGATATGTACATATCTAGTGGCAAGCCTAGATAAACGCGCCCTATATAACTTCTCCCTTTTTCAAATCTATGATCATAAGAAGTAAAGACAGACCATCTAATTCGTCCTCATGACGAATTAAATTTCTAGTTCTTTTGAATATTCTTCTCTCTTCTTCTCTCTCTCTCTCACGTTCTCTTTCTCTCTCATAATATGCTTTAAAGTGCATTGCATTGTGTGTGAGTGAGAACGGGCCGACCTTTGCTCAGCTACTTTAATGATCTTACACATTCTTCTAAAAACGACATTGTTACTATTATCTGTGACATTTTCACAGGCACAAATGACGTCTTCAACTGCACCTCGATGTTAAATGAAGGTCCTTCCCCGCGTGGGTTTTCGGCAAAAAAAAAAAAAAAAAAAAAAAAAAAAAACGAATAGGGGTGCGCCTTATACACAGGTGCGCCTACACAGAGATTTACGGTATACAATCTATTATACATTATTCTTTTTAACAATTTAGAAAATATAGGTAATATTACAACAGGTCTATAATTATCTTTACAGTTTTTCTTATTTAACGGCACTACTTTTGCTATTTTAAAAGTGGCTGAGTAATGAGTATAGAAAGATAAGGAAATCTGGGAAAGTACCCAATAAACAAAATCACGTGAAAATCACGTCAATATCAAGGTATCGACTTGAGGAGATTTACGTTCTTCAAACACCTGACATTTACGTAAATGTGTTAATACGTTTATTGCACTAGGTCACTTAAAACACACGTACACTAAATCACGCAATTGTCACTGCAATATCACTATTATAATAACGTGATTATCCCTACCTTGGAGACCATGGTTTGTAAACCTAATACTCCAGTTTTTGTTTGGTTATGAAGTTACATCTTTATAAACAAAATTTATTCTTCAAACACCTGACATTTACGTAAATGTGTTAAAACGTTTATTGCACTAGGTCACTTAAAACACACGTACACTAAATCACGCAATTGTCTCTGCAATATCACCATTATAATAACGTGATTATCCCTACCTTGGAGACCAAGGTTTGTAAAACTAATACTCCCGCTTTTGTTTGGTTATGAAATTACATCTTCATAAACGAAATTATCACATTCTTTAGAAGTTTTAGAATTGCGTCACAGAAACACGTGGAGCGTTAGTGATAGTTTTAGTCAAAATATCTGCGTGAAATTCATGTGAATATTACGAGGCTGACTTGAGATGAATCATGTTCTTCATTCACGTGAAATTTACGTCGAAGAGGAAATATGTTACTGTAACCCGCATTCAACCCAATATTCACACAAATGTTACACAATAAATGAACCAAAATAATGACGTTCTCATCCTATTTCTGAACATCGTGTTTTGGATCTTCCATAATTACGCCCAGGCGCGCCGGAAGCAGTTTGGGATGGGGGGGGGGGGGGGGTGCAAACATCTCAGAAGAGAAAGCTAGTTGCAACTGGTTCAGTTGATGAACCAGTCAATGCAAACAGGAGCAAACATGGCCTAAATGATCCAGGCCAGTTAGAATTCAACTGGTCTAGCTGAGCCATTAGAACCATTTGGTAAAACTTCTAACCAGTTGAAGGGCAACAACACTTCAATACTGGTACGTCTGTACATTTCCAATGTAAAGGCATTGGTAATAAGTAGATTTACATACTTTAATTAATCCAAAAAAAATCATATACTTGTATTTTATTGAAATTATTTTAGTTCATAGTTAATGTTTCCCTTATTCATGTTTAATTAGATCTAAATGTAATTTATATGAAGTAGCGAAATGTCTAATAACTGGTAATTATATTTGTAGTATTTTCGAAATGAATTGCATATACTAAATCACCAGTAATTAAGAAATATGCTGTAAATTCATATAAATTGTTAAAAATAACATCTGCACGCACCCCATATTCAATATGCAAATTAATTGGTGTCAGCTGATTCAACTGGAAATATGCACACAGACCAGTTATCAACTGGTGCAATGAAAATATGCCAACAGTCAGTTATCAACTGGTGCAAATAGAAATATGCCAACAGTCACGAGATCATCACCGCAGAACCTATGGCAACTTTGACTACCATTTAAAAAGTTGTTTTAAGACACCTAATAATAACTACGGTAATTTTACACACCTAAATATCACATATTCACAGCTTAGATTAGCGTAAAGGCCGCAATATTTTTGGAAGAGAAAATATCAAAAAGTCGGGGTGCGGCCTTTACGGCGAAAGAGTAAAAAAAAAAAAAAATCCAAGTCAAAACCAGCACGAATTTGCACATATGGGACTACTGACGGTAAAATAACTATACCACTATGGTACAGGACATTTCAACACATCTTACCGACAATTTTATCTTGCATTGTTGACATGAATACGAAAATAAATTGCTAAACCAACATTTGCCGATAGATCTTGATCTAAGTTCGTGCCAATGCATTGCAAAAGTAAAGGAAGGGACCATTTAACGGACCTGCCGCGAAGCATCCATCCGAAGTCGCCTTTTTGTTTTCCATTTCATTCAGTTTCGCATTACACCGTACATTGTGGTAGGGGTATATATCGGACACCAAATCTGCCCGTGATCACTTTTTGAGCTAAACTTCCGGTAAATTATAAGAATATTGATGAATTTGGTATCAGTTTGTAATTTTTTTTTTAGTGCTTTACGAGAAAATTACAATTTTTTTTTTTTGTCTGTTGGTTTTTTTTTGTTTTCCTCTTTGAAATGTCAAAGTTGGAGTGCGGCCTATGCGGCGGTGCGGCCTTATTGCCGGCAAATACGGTAGTAATCAGTTTTGGCCACGTGATCATCACCAAGAAAGTTATGGTAACTTTGAAACCATTTAAAAAGGTGTTTTAAGACACATAATAATGGCTAATTTTTCACACCTAAAAATCATGGATGCCCAGCTTAGATTAATAATCCGTTTGAGTCACGAGATCATCACCGTGGAACCTATGGCAACTTTGACTACCATTTAAAAAGGTGTTTTAAGACACCTAATAATAACTCATTTTTCACACCTAAATATTACGGATTCACAGCTTAGATTAGTAATTAGTTTTAGCCACGTGATCATCATCAAGAAAGTTATGGTAACTTTGAAACCATTTAAAAATGTGTTTTAAGACACCTAATAATGACTAATTTTTTTTCAAACATGAACTAAATTTATTATTTGATGACCTGTGACCTCCAATTCTTTTTCTTGGTTCTTCCTGATGAGCATCTGGAATCAATAAGCTTATTATCTTGTCAATTTTAAAGTAGGTTGGCATTGCACATTGTAGGAATTTGTTTCTTGTTAAAATTACCAACTTATTTTGTCGAGGGTAAATAAAACTATTAAAACAAACAGAAAAATCAGAACTGATTTTATTATTTACTATATAAATCTATGTATCTACCTATTATGTGCTAGTTTATCTAAACTACGCTACCTTTGAGAACTCTTTAAAAACCTCACATTCGTGCATGCCTCACCCCCATACATCGCCTTCCCAGGATTCACGTGCGCATTGTGTGCCCGGTATTCATCCTCTTTCACGAGCCTCCAAAGACATAGCTTCGGACATGTTGCCTGCAAGGTGAAGGGACAGAGGGAGGGACATAGGTAGATACATAGATTTATATGGTAAATAATAAAATCTGTTCTGATATTTCTGATTTACCAAAATAAATCAATGTATCTACCTATTAATTGCTAGACAAGCACACAAATGGACCGGGAGGTATGTCCCGAACAAGAAGGAGATTACTGGGGAACAAAGACAGCCAAAACCGCCCGCAGGGACGCAGTTGCAAACAACCCACAACACCTCCCCAGAGGTGACGTCCCCGAAGACAAAAAGACGTAAGGGATTTGGGAGACCGCCAAAACGCGGCCTTCAAAATGTCATCCAAACCCACTCCCTGGAACAACGCCCAGGAAGTACCCCTACATCTGGAATTATGGGCACTGGCCCTGCCCCCGCCGCCTGAATAGTGTCCACTATCCATCTGGAGATGGATTCTTGAGACGCAGAAGAAAAGAGCTCCCGCGAAATGAGGAACAACTGGACATTCTTCCGAAGAACCAGTCCTATCTAAGAACCACCTGAGTGTCCTGATGGGGCAGCAGACCTTGTCCTGAACGACCGAGAATTCCGAAAGAGGACTGAGAAAAACCTCCATCGGTCCGGAGGAAGACCAACCGAACTACCCACATATGGCCAGGGGAGGTAGACAGCACATGGAGCGTACTCCTCCGCTGTCCAGAAGCTATTGCCATAAGGAAAAAAGTTTTCAGCGTCAAGTGAGGCCTTAGACAAAGGCTCAAAAGGAGGCTTTGCCAAAACGTCCAAAACCCTCAGAAAAACTCCAAGCAGGAGCCAGCTTCGGGATAGCTGGCCACTGCAGAAAAGTACGCAAGAACTTGAACAAGAAATGGGAGATAACCCCCGAGCCGTACGGAAACCAGACATGAATGAGAAATAACTTTCCGTTGTGAAGATATGATCATGAGTTGATTTTTCAGAAAAATTAACAAAATGGCCCCTAGATGACGTCATCACTCATGCCAATACATATGTATGCCAAATTTCATGGCATTTAATTGAGCCATTTTCAAGTTATCTAGCTCACAAAAGAGTGGTTAGAAATAAGAAAAATAATCTAACGAAAACATAAGGTGGTCTGTATTAAATACAGCCCACCTGATAAAATTATGATAATCCACATTTTAGGGTATCTAGAGTGAATAAATCATTATAAAATAAGTTATAATAAGTCTTAACACAAGTCAAAACACAAAACAGGTCCGCTTTCAAATCCAATATTTTTTTGTAAGCACAAGAAGGGTGTTTCCGATGTTACACAATTTCATTGTTAGCACAAAGTTGACAAATTTCAATTAATTTTCGATTTTATCTGCAAGTTATCATTTCCCAATACACTCTTGTTAAAAACATTATTTTGATGATTTTATTTAGATTTAAATATGAAGAAATATGATGCCAAAAATCAAATTTCCTTAAAATATCCAAATATTCTGCAAAATTGACTTATAAAACATAAAATATTGAAGCCACACTTTGTGATGCAAGGCATGGCTGTCTGCTTCAGTATATCTTCAATTACAATTTATCTGAACAAATCTCCACAAAATTGACTCATAAAAAATATTCAGCCATTTTCAAAGCACTTTCTGGTATGCAGTTATTACATTAAACTTGAACTAGTTCAAATGAGGGGCAAAGATAGATGTGAGAATAGCAAATTTAAATTTGTTAACCTCTCCTCTTGCTATTCAATATGTTGTGTGTTTTCAAATCATCAGGTTTTCATTTTTAAAGAGGTTGTTCCAAATGATGTCATGTAACCATAACCAAAGATTGTTTGGTCAATTTAAAGGTAATACAAAGTTTTGGTACGGGGGGTCATGAATTTGGTTCAAATGAACGTATTGGAGGCATATGCGATCCTACAATATTCAGTGATCGGTGTCGCGGTTGAAATTGAGTCTAAAGTTATGAAATTGTAAAGAATCACTATCCACCCAATTTTCAAAATTTCCCAAAACTTTGTATTACCTTTAAAGGTATACCGGTAGACCAGTTCTGGTCATGCGATGAAACGTTGTGGAATCGATCAGAAAAGGTTGATCATCTAGCATCAATGGTCTGTCTCCAGAATATTTCTCTGATCTTGTCTTACAATATGTTCCATCAAAGTCTTTCCCAAAACTTTGTATTACCTTTAAACTATTCGGTAGGTTACAAAAGCTCAAATCACCCACCTAATGCCTAGGTCACATATAAACCGGGCCCCGTACGATTTTCCCTACCCGGCGGCTTGCCGTGGATTTAGAGACCGTACGGGAACCGTCCGATTTTCATTTCTACGGCATGTGTGGTCACATATTCTGCGGCGCCCGGGAGGTGCCCTGAGAAAATTGGTCGAGTAAAATGCAAGGCGCCCGTAAGGTTGCCGGCAGGGTGCCGGCAGGGTGCCGGCCGAGTGCCGACCGGCAACCTTACGGGCTCCGTCCGATGAGCAGGTGTACCGATGGCCCCCGGAAGGTGCCCTGTCGGGGGCCGGCCGGGATCCTCAAGGCGTCCGACAGGGTGCCGTGCGGTGCACTAAACTACAGAGCGAGTCAGAAAAAATGTCCCACTTTTTAAAAGTTGTAATGTTTGAAGTATGAATATTTAATCATGGGTTTCATGATATATCTTGATCAAGTTATCCTCCCAATACATTTAGGTACCATTTTCATTTGAATCTCTGCATGCATCACTGAATCAAATATCCAGAAATGGACAATAAATACTAAATTGAAATTGAATTGAAATTGAATATCAGACAATCTTTACAAGACTCCTAGATCTCACTTGCGCCAAGTTACTGGGTGAGGAATAAATCAGTGCATTGAACAAACGCAGTCAGACACGCGCACACACACGCACACACGCACACACATACACACACACACACGCATATGCAAAGGCACACGCACACAAATGAGCATTCCATTCCCGACAAGGCCTACCCAAACTGTTACTTTTTGTCAGGAATTCTTGTTATCGTACGAAAAGTTGAGCGGCCGCTGTCCTCTTGGTGCGTATTGGCGGATGTTGTGCTTCATGATGATGATGATGATGATGATGATGAAGATTAAGATGATGACAATGATGATGATGATGACATGATGGTGGTAGTGAATGTGTACAAAAGGGAAAGATTTTTAGGGTTATGCCACTCAGTCTGATAAAAATCAATGCTCAATCAGAAAAGGGCTAATTATGAAACAATGGTCACAGTGTGTGTTGTGTGTGTGCGTGTGTGTGCGTGTGTGTGTATTTATGTTTTTTGTCTGTATGGATAATTGGATAATTGAACAAAATGGCTGTCTTTGTTCAAAACAATATTTTATTCCTCACCTAGCAACTTGAAAATGAAAATGGTACCTCAATGTACTGGGAGAATAACTCTATCAAGACGTATCATGAAACTCATGATTAAATATTCATACTTCAAACAATACAACTTTTAAAAAGTGACACATTTTTTCTGACTCACTCTGTAGGTGTCCTCTGGTATCCGCATCTCCTGTATTTAAAACTGCGTTGTACATTTCGAGATGCCGCCGTGAGGGACCCGCACGGGCAATATTAATTTTAAATGGCCCCCGGACGGCAGACGCCTATTGTTGTGCATATCACCCGGGGCTCTTGAGGGGCCCGTGAGGGCGCCGTAGGGTACACGTACGGAACCCTTGAGCACCGCAAGGCGCCCGTAAAGATTTTTCATGAGAATTGACCCCCGAAATCGTGAGGGGCCCGTCCGGGCACCGTCTGGAGCCCGCACGGGACCCGTAAGGTGCCCTACGGGCTCTTTACGGGCTTTCTACGGCCTAACGGTCAGATAAAAACGCCGGGAATATTGGGAGCAGCCAACTCAGCACCACGGTGCCCGTACGGCTTAAAAAACTGTCCCGGCGCCCGTAGGAACTTTACGGCAGCCGGCCGAAAATTCCAAAAATGTCTGTTTTTACTCGCCGTACGGGCCCCGGAGTGTATATGTGAAAGCCCCATAAGCAATACCCAGTGTAGTCCAGGCTAAGCCCCATAGGAAAGGACTCGAACCTTGTTTCTTTTATATATACAATGTTTTTTAATGGTTTCTTGTCAATTCGAGGGTGCTGAATCCAAATCCGATGAGTGCCAAGCGTAAAACCTTGAGCATTTCTCGTAAAATGCGAAAATTTAAAATGGCCGCCAAATCATGAGAACGCTTATACTTTGGCCGTTTAACAGGTTATTTGATGTATTCTTGTCAATTCGAAGGTGCAGAATATAAATCTGATGAGTGCCAGACGCAAAACCTTCAGCATTTCTCGTTAAATGTGAAAATTCAAAATGGCCGCCAATTTATGAAATCATGTATTCTAAATTGGGGTAGCACCTGGCTTCGAGTTCTGGTCCTAAAAAATCACATGCTTAAAATCTGTGAGAACAGGATAAGATTACACTTGCTTTAATTCTTCAGGGAAGTACTATAGCACTAGGCATTTGACAGCTTATTTAATAGTTTCATGTCAATTTGATGGTGCTGATTCCAAAAACGATCTGTGCCAAACGTAGAACCTTAAGGATTTTTCAGATAATACGAAAATCCAATATGGCCACTTTGCTGGATTTCCAAAACTTCTGTCTTGGAGGAAATTCCCACAGAATTTCAAGGCGCTTTGATGTGTCTTTGATGATATATTGAGATCAGTACTGGAAGATCATCACTTCACTGACTTCAATGAGTTGATTGAAGTAGCCAGCAGGATAGGCAGTCGAACTACTAAATCGTGGATGAACTGTCCAGCCCATGATCATATTTATGGCTTTTTTAGAGCTGAAAGGGAGGGTGACTGGTCTCTCCATCTGCAAGCTGTTGAGGAATTATTTTTCTTTTTCTTCGCTTCAGGGCATACCAAGTTTTCATGCTAAGGGCTGTATCATCTCCGTTCCATGCAACGTCTAGCTGCAACCAGCATTACTCGAGCAGTTCCCAGATAGAGAACATGTGATGCACCATCAGGATGGCATTTGGAAAGGCATCTGTTCCAATTTGTACATTGAAACGATGTACATGGGCTATGGAAAGGGACCTTCTGGCATCATCGCATCCACCTTGAATGAGTCTACACTTGCTCTCTGTTTTTTTTCTCTCAGCCTTTTTGGACAACTGAAGAATGACTGTGAGGCCAAGCAAGAAGGGGAAGATCAGAAAGTTGTCACTTGTCACAAAGAAGAGAGTCTCAAAAGAATCAAATCAGATGCAGCTGACAGAAAGGGAATTCGCAAGGCGCTATTGACTTGTATAGATGTATTTGACAGTTAGAACCACCATCCTTCAAGCCTGGTGATCATCGACACTGGACAGGTTGTGGATGATCCAGCAGTATTAAAATGCCAATGATCCAATCAAGATTAGATCAGAGCAAATGAACAAGTACAAAAGAAAGTTGCCGAAGGGGTTCCACGACACAATTATGAAGAAAGTCAAAGAAATGGCAAAAGCTTCTGATATATGTCATCAAAAGGTGAGGTATCTGTAGTTGCCAATGCAGGGATGATCTACGCCCGGGTAATCGAGATCATGGCTACATATAGGGAAGCGATTTCAAACAAAACCTTATTCTCTTATTAATTGGCTCCATATCCACCCACCCTGTTTGACAAAAATGGTGCTGCACATTCCGCAAGTAAATCTGTCTTGAATTCAAGGATCAAAGTTGAGTTTAGTCAACGAAATGCAGAGGTGCCAGATGTGTTCATTCTTGATGGATGTGCTCTTCTTAGGACCCCTCCTTGGCCTGCTTCTCCAGCAAAGGTCATGAAATATGTCAGATGTCCAGTTATTCATGTGGTTTTTGACATATACTAAAAGAGCGGCATCAAAGTCCGTTTACTGAACAGCACTTGCAAAAGGTTGCAGCCCTGTAGCTGAAGAGTGAGTATCCTTTGCCAAAACAGAATGTCATCCTAAATGTAACTGCAAACAAGCAACAAGTCATTAAACCGCTTAGAGGCAATTTTGCAATTTGCGGTATACAAATATCTTATTATTATTATTATTATCAAGATGTTCATAGATTAGTTGTGTTCCATGCAAGCACAAGAGGGCAAAACGATTGGTCGTAACTGGACCTGATCCACATCCATTTGCTGTTGGTGTTAGGGCACTTGAAGAAGAGGCAGATGTAATAATGGCCTACCACATGATAAAGGAGGCTGAGAATGGTCACTCATCTATCAAAGTTGGTGCAATGACACAGATATTCTGTTCATTCTTGCACACCATCTACATTTCCAAACTAATGGCTCATGGAATCAACATTTCGCACTGGAGCAGTCATAGATATCAATGAGGTTATCAAGAAACACAAGAAAATCATCCCCAATCTATTTGGAGCCGCCTTTGAAATTCCAGTTGATAACAGTTGAAACCAGTAAGGATTTCCAACTGGTATCTACTGGTTTGAACTGGTCTCAACTGGTCTCAAAAGGTACCAGTTGATACAAGTTGGAAACCAGTAGAAATACCAGTTGACATCTGAGACCAGTTGATTTACCAGTTGATGATTACCAGTTGATTTACCAGTTGAAAAACAGTAGATGATTACCAGTTGATTTACCAGTTGAAAACCAGTAGATGATTACTAGTTGAAAACCAGTAGATAAGTACCAGTTGATTTACCAGTTGAAAAGCAGTAGATGATTACCAGGTGATTTACCAGTTGAAAACCAGTACGATTACCAGTTGATTTACCAGTTGAAAACCAGTACGATTACCAGTTGATTTACCAGTTGAAAACCAGTAGATGATTACCAGTTAATTTACCAGTTGAAAACCAGTACGAATACCAGTTGATTTAACAGTTGAAAAACCAGTTCAATGTATCTTATGCATATTCATGATTAATTTGCATGTTTTCACAGAAAATATAATTATCATGATATGTCAAGCAAATGTGACAATGCACATAAATTTTGTGATTTAATTTTTTTTTAGTTAATTATTGACAAATATATTACACATGTCTGATCATGTTTTTCATCTAATTTAAGATGTAAATTAGATATATTGATATATGTAATTACTAACCAGAAATAAAGTGTATACATTTGTATATATCAATGCACAAACTATGAATGTAATTCACATAATACCTATCTGTAATCTACTTCAAATGATCATTGTGATGGGGTAATTGCAAGAGTTAGTATATGTGGTCAAGTTGGTGGCCAGATGCTAATAATAGGTATCACAGTGAAATTTTAAAAGTTTCTAAATTTCACTTCATCTGCCCATTTCCTTTTTGAGCACATGAAAAGAAGAATTTTGATACCTCATTTGTCAAATTTGAATAAGTACTTTTGAAAATATGGCCACTTATATAAGAGACGAAATGGTCAAATTTTGCATTATTAGGCTATAACTGACAATTAGCCATTTTCAAGGTGATATAATTTTGTAATTAATTGATGAATCACCTTTCTTTTCAAGAAATCTGTTCTCTGTATGGATTTCTACATGTCTATTTTTTCCAGGTTTTTTTGACAATTTTTTTTTTGTGTGGAATTTTTCAAATAATTATATGAAGCCCATTTTGATGCGTGTGACAAATGGCTATTTTTGCGTCGCCGGAACAAGTTTTCATGGGTTTTGAAACATGGCTAGATTTAAGAGTGTCTATCAAGAGGGGCTGAATTTCAGCATATCTAGGGTATATATATATAGATTAATTATTTCTGTAAGTTTGGATCATCAAATCCATTTAAATTAATTTTAAATGGCATTTGAAAATGGCTCTTAACTTTTCAAGAAGTCCAGGTAGACAAAGGAACATTCCTTCACTGCTATTGTGTAAAAATGTGTAGAACAGGTGTCACATGCATATTAATTTAAATGGATTTGATGACCTGTTCTACACATTTTTACATAATAGCAGTGAAGGGATGTTCCTTTGTCTACCTGAGGAACTGTATATTTTGTCTGCTTTCTTTGTTCGTTATGTTCATAGTGTCAGGGTACAGCTGTATTCATCGGATTTGCGCTCAAGCACCATCTCGCGGTCATTCTTAATATTTACATGATCGTATTCTCCAATAAATTCTCTTTCTTCTTGTATCAAAATTGAATTAAAAGTATATTTTTCTGATATAGAAAAATTGTTTCAAACTTTTCACTCTGATTTTTCACAATCTTTTTAAAACATATATACCCCCATCATTTTTTATATGAAAATAAAGCTTAAGATGTGCTCTTTCCAACCAGTGGATTTTTAAAACTCAAAGACAAATGGTGTTCAAGCGCATTGAGCTAAAACTAGCGATATGAATCGGCGATCAAATAAAAATGGGGACAAACGAAGTGTCACCGTACGAATTAGAGGGTAAATCTCAAGCAACTGTGTCGTAAGTAATTGATGGATTTTGATGAAAATGACATGACATGAAAGACAGAATCCTGAGCTTTCGAGAGACATATAATTTTATATTTATTTTTTCCATGATATGAAAATCTTCCTTGATAAAGAGAGAATTTGCATGGTTGAGCTCTGCGTGTCCCCACTCAACGCAGCTCTTCTGTGATACCTATTTATAATGATTATTGATTATCAGTTGATTGATTACTGGATAATCATCTGGTAAATCAACTAGTAAATCAACTGGTAATTTAACTGGTAAATCAACTGGTAAATCAACTGGTAATTGAACTGGTAAATCAACTGGTAATTCAACCTGTAAATCAACTGGTCCCAGTTAGCGTTGCTTCAATTTCCATATTAAAACCCAGTTGAACCTACTGGTTTCAACTGGTACCAGTTGACTTACTGGTTTCAACTGGTACCAGTTGCCTACTGGTTTCAACTGAAATTCCGACCTGGGAGCCCATGCATTGACTGGATGTTTCCTGTTAAATATGGAGTAGGAAAGGCTTCTGCACTGAAGAATTTAGAGCCCTAGATATCCTGATTCTCTACTCCTTGGGAATACTGAAACCCCTCTCACTGAAGTAATAGAATCCGACTTGTCATACGTGGCATCCTTGTAAGGAGCAAATGATTCTCTTGACACACTGTGAAGGATCATTTTTGCAAGGAAGGCTGGTGGGAAGCACCTATAGTCCTTCCCAAATTGATGACTCTTCCACCAACTATGGCCGCTTTTCGGCCACATTACCAGCGTGCCCATTTTTAAGTGGCGTTGTGTGTGGCTGCTGGCAAGCCAGTAATCCAAGCCCTAGACCCTTTGAAGAATGAATTGAGCAAGAAGTCTTCTATGATTCAACCTGTATATCTCAAAAATGATCAGCCAGTCGCAGCAAAAGAGTCCTCAATATCATTAAGTGTAGGTGCGACGTACTGCAGAACAGCCCAGTGCAGCTGCACAAAATCTTCACTTCACTGCCGCTGTATAAAGGGCGATGTCCAATGCCAAAATCCAACGAATAAGACATTACAAGAAAGTGACAGTGACATTAGCAGTTGTGAATACTAGTGTGATTGGACATCGTTCAGCACTGTTATTATGGAGTTGCTAAAAAAAGTCTTCAATTATGGTTAATGATTGTCCATAATGGACAAAGATATGGTTTACAGTGAATATTTATATCATCTATATAATCATTTATTCATTATTTTATTCATTTATAGCTTTCCCATTACACAAAACACAATTTGCTGTTATTATCACTTGTTTGAGTAACATCTAGATAATCCAGTTGGCATACATTATTGTACATGTTGGGTTTGTCAGCCATCACAGTAAGTAATATGCTAAGACTCCGCGGGGGGGGGGGGCATGACGTCTCCGCCAGCCTTTGTATTCTATTGTTTTTTAATGAGATCGCCGACCGAAGTTGGTGCAGCTATCTCCTCCTGAACCCTCCCCTCCGGGTACCGGTGACCGGTGCCATCGTCCGCGGGAGAGTCTACTCTGTGGAATTGGCTAAACTCCGCCCGAGGTCCTCCTCCGTGTCGACGTCCAGGGCGAAAACAGACGCGATATGCATAATGCATGATATGCGTGACGACAGAGATACCTCATGCATATTCAACATTACATCCGTATCAAAGAGACACACAACAGATGACCATCAACTCACATTATGTTGCGTATTAAATGCTCTATGCAAAGGGCGGGATTACCCCGAGTAAACCATCTTGCTATAGGATGTGCTTTGTACTAGCTGCACAAGCCAGAGAGATACACGGGGCTAATTCCCGTCGACGTCCAAACTTAGAGACCTATTTCCATCATGATTGCCGCGATCTTTATATAGTTTTCGTGAATGGAGGTATAAAATCAAAGCTTATTTTGTGATTATTACGGCCATGTTTACTGAATTTTGATTATCATTTTCTAAAGGAAATTTTTCACAACAAAACCATTAAAGGTGAAATTCAAAGAAAATCACAAATATGTCAACTAATGTATCACTAGAAACTGTTAAGCTAACAGATGGCCATCGTACAAGTTTTAGGTCAACTACATATCGGGTGATTTATAAAAATACAAATACAACCACCTCCATAGCACCTGGGATATACGAGAGAAAAATAACAATGTTTTAATGACGTCACTATATGGACCAATACTGCCCAAGCAGACGACATCCCATAGAGAATGAACATAATTGCAAAGCTAGTATTTCTCAAATTATAATGAGTTTAGTGTATATAAATGTAATGGCATGTCAAACCATTCAAAAGGGGATATGACCCGATTCTAATAACTAAAATCTTTTGCTTGTTAATACACAGGATAGGGGTTAATTAACAATCAAAGAAACCAGGCTTTCAAATTGAAAACCCCCCCGGAATGATTTTAAGGACGGCATTTGTTCCCTCTTGAAACGCCCAACATACCGCGGTGTGTGCAGCTGAATATACAATAGCGTCTTATTTTGTTTACAAGCGACAGATTCCTTTATTTTTGTATCGCTGCATTTGTCATCAAAATAAAACCATGCGCAGGGTTTAGAGTGAGGCAATATATTATACATTTAGGCTGACGGTAGTAAAGTAAGAGAAAGAACTCAAGAGAAGATGAAAAAACAGGCACTGAAAATGTGTGAGATGTCATGGGACATCGTCTGCTTGTGCAAATCATGTCCATACTGTGATCTCACACATCTCAGCAGCGTTAGGAGGGCTCTTCAGGTGCTATGCCGGGGCTTTATTTAAGCATTTTGTAATTTATACTAATCATTACTTCGAATGTTTCCATGCATTGAAATTTGATAACCTTGTCGAATCAAAGTTTCAACTTTGCAATAATGAAAATAAAGTTAGTTTTAAATCAATGAATATCTACTTTAACAGTTCAGTCGCAAGCTAACTTCAGTCAACACACGTACAGTATACACGGTGCTGCTGCTGTCACGTCGGCCGGGGCGGCTTTGAATGAGTGAGCTGCGCTAGAGTCTAAGAGTATGGGGGGCCAAGCAGGCCAATATTCATACAACTATATAACTATACATACGTGATCCATCCATCGAAGAACCCGTCAACACAACAGCGTGCGGGCCGAAGTGCCATAAATTTGTTTCTTATATTTACAGTAAATTACAAGAAAGCATTAAATAAGGTTATGAATTGTACATTTGCATATTAATAGTTCAATATCAACCAGACAGAAGCATGTGACTTCATGCATTGCAAAACAGTCAGTTGCGTAATGAGTAAAATTGTTTGGGGGAGGGGGGGGGGGGGTGCAGAAAAAAATCTGCATCACCATGCACCATTCTTGCATGTTACATGAAGGCTCCAAGAAACGTTTTTCAAAGTGGGGGGGGGGGGGGGTGTCAGTTAGATCGCAGCGGGTTGAGTGTATATAGGCGTGGGGTCCACGGGTTTCAAGGGGCTATAAACCCGCGAAAGCTCAGGGGTTTTTAGGCGTTTAATTAGGGTCAGATGAGCATATTGTTAATACTTTATTTGTGACACTGGCAGGTCACTAATTGGCGTGGGGTCCATACAAAGATTTGCGTAGTCTTGCGTACCAACTACGCTGGCCTACGTTACTATATGCTGAGGGACGCAAAGGGGTATTGAAGATGGACGCAAACAATTCAACATGTTTAATTTTTTTCGCGTACTTTCGGCGTAGAAACTTGACACAGAAAGTACGCCTTTTTACGCAACACTACGCTACTGTACGCCATGCCTACGCAACAGTGCGCTACCCTACGCCAGATCGACAAAGCAGTAAAAGCTTTCCACACAGTAAGCAACCATAAGCAAACCTGTACGCCAGCCTACGCATAACCTACGCAAGGACTACTGTAAACAGCGAAGCAACATTTTTCCATTAATACACAGCCTAATTTATGCGTAGTTGGTACGCCACACTACGCAACTCTATGCAGTTCCAGTGTGAAAGAGGCTTAAAGAATAACTACCAGTAGAGTTTTTTTTTTATGAATGGCATATAAAGTTCTTGGTGGTTTTAATTTATAGAGTCTCTATATCTATTTACACCCCTTGCTCCCCTCTAGAATCCCGCGGATTTCCGGGGGTCCTGCTAGTTTTAATCATAATTGGACAGGGGAAAATCAAACTTATAAAAGGAAATTTTCTTTGTTTGCAGATAAATGAGCTAAGGTAAACAATTTGTACACTATGATGATAAGAATGAAGAAACTGCGTAATAATAAGTGATGTAGTGAGATTCGCATCTAGTTCGCATCTTGTAATCATTGGTTTTGGATTCAGCACCCTTGAATTGACAAGAAAACATCAAATAACCTGTTGAATGGCCAAAGAATAAGTGTTTTCATGATTCGGCGGCCATTTTGAATTTTCACATTTTACAAGAAATGCTCAAGGTTTCGCGTCTGGCACTCATCGGATTTGGAATCAGCACCCTCGAATTGACAAGAAACCATCAAAAAACATTGTATATATAAAAAAGCAAGGTTCCCTGCTCTCTAGCCTGGACTAGTGAACATGTACATCACATGGATATGCTACAGCTATATAAAGTTGTTAAAATCAAGCAAATTAAAATGTTTTTCTAAAAATTTATGGGAGATATGGATTATCATCTGAAAATACATTTCAAAAAAGGCACTCAGTTCACGTAGAAAGGATTACTACTACCACCAATACTGGAATTGGCATTTAGACTTAATGATATTACAACTTATCAAGCAAGTTTATGAAATTGGCTTGCACACTACATGACACACTCATTGGTTGCCTGACATGTACAATTGATGAGCACAAAGGCTTCCAGTATGTATTTATGAAACAATAATCAGTATCCGATTCCTATTAGAGAAACTTGTAAAACATATCAATTTATTCATAAATTTTTCCTTTCATTTGAAGAATTACCCTCACATACGTGTGTACAATAAAATTTAAAGAGTAGACAACGATTTAAAATGGTTTATTGACAGGCTGACAAAATGTAGGACAAGAGGTTGTTTACATTTTTGAGGGAAATTCACGCGCTAGGAAATGTAATACTTTGCATTACATTGGAAGGAAATGTACAAGCGTATGTACGCTTATCAAGCAAGCGCAGAAAACACCGCCAGCAAATTAAAAATAGCACGAAGGGGCTTTCATTCTAGTTATGGCTTTTTGAATGGACAAGAAGAAAAATTTACAGAGTCTAAAACATTATTAGAGGATTTGGATTAATACTAAAGTTAGCACTGCACTGGAATAATTAGTTGGATATATAACGCTGAATTATTTCTTCTCGTGAGCGACCAGCGGGATTATACTCGGGTTTTGGGCTGGCCTTTGTCGTTGAGCCTGATTAGAAAGGAGAGTCCATATCATTATTTTGGCCTGGTCGCACATCACACAGTGGCATCACGGCATAGGCGGGATCGAATGCTAAGTTTCACGGACGTGGCCCAGTCACCGGCAGTGCACCACATCGCCGGGTGAGTCTCTCTTTAAGGGAATCGAAAACTGATCCGAGGGGAAACGGTTGCACCATTTCAATACACGAAATTGAGGCGGGTAGTTGTCCCATAAAGGCGGTCCTTAGATATTTGAAAATGCGCCCGGGAAGTGGGGAGGCTTTCTTTTGCTCATATGGTTCACTTCCTCTCACCAGGCATGAGTTCAGTGCCATGATAAAGAGATGCATGTCATACAGGGATATGTTGGCGGTGAAGTTTTCCTTCCATTCTTTTCGTATAGGTGCGGCTACAACCGCTGCTATGGCGGGCTGCTCGGACGCCCAAATACAGCACATGGGTCGATGGGCTTCCTCCGCGCATCGCAGATATATTGATATTGTTGTTTAAATATGAGCAATGTTGCAAAGCACCGTTGGGGTTGATTTGATATGATTTGATTTGATTCGCCAGGTATACGTACAAAATATAACAGAGTGAATGATGAGGTTAACGTGTCCGGGGCCAATAATGTAAGGGTGAGGCCGCATACACAGGAATGAATATATGTACAACACACAGAGGAATAAGTCCCTCGCCTCGAGAGGTTAAATAAGCTAATAATAATAATAGCAATAATAATCATAATGGTGCTACAACATGAAAATGAAAACGAAGTCAAGCAGACAACAAACATACATGCAGAACAAGAGCAAGAAAATACAATGGGATTTCAAGTTCACATTAATGCATGTTCTTTGGAATACAAAATGCTGCCCAGTCCTCTTTTCTTATTTTGTCCACAGAACAAATATGGATAGTAGGCGACTCTATCCTTTTCTGGGCCCATCGCAGGGCGGAGCGGACTGGCTGCACCGATATGGATTTGGGGACGGTCATCTATTGGGCTGGAAAGCGGGGCCTTCGCTTGGACCAAACAAACGCATGGCTAGAGTCGATTACCAGTGGCCTGACGAAGCCGACCGTTTTAGTGTTACACGTGGGCACGAATGACATAGAGGGATGTTCGAAGAGGGCGATGGCGAATGCGGTGAACAGATTAATCACATCGAACACTGAGACGACAATAATATGGTCTGACATCCTAGAACGGGTAGAATATAAATGCTGTAGTCTGGAAGAGCAGAAAAAATTAGACGATAGAAGGAGGGCCACGAACCGATACGCTCGCGCCTTGGCCGGCAGGAATGGGGGAAAGGCCATTCCACACCCCGACATAAGGCATAAGGATAGGGCTTCATATAGGCCGGACGGATTGCATCTCTCCAATGAGGGTTTGGACAGGTTTATTACTGACCTGAAGGAGGGCCTGTCCTATCTCGGTTCATCCAAGTAGTTAAACAATGATAATGTTACAAAACACGTTGTTTGTTCTTATATTTCAATGTTCTTATAGTTCAGTGTTCTTATATTTCAGCGTTTTTATATTTCAATGTTTAAGTCTGTTCGGGTAGCAAAGTAAATCCCGCAAAAAAGTTTGAGTCCGGCACCGCAAGATCATGTTTTTGTTGTTGGGATAAGAGTGCCTTATTTTGGGAGTAACAAAGTTGTGGAGAGTAAATAATGGTTATATGGGGCAGGTTTAGGTGGACATTGGTAAATGACCAGTTTTGCGAATGCTTCATTTCGAAATGGGCATTAACGGTTTAGTCACTTCTTTGAGGGGAATGAATTAGGCATAATGATGTGCCGGTGTTGTAGAGATAAGTTTATTACGATACTCTGTAGTCTGTTAGAGGGTTATAAATTAGCTAAGGGTGAAAAAGTACATGCCTGTACATGTACATTGGTTAATTTGGCCAATTGAAATGTTAATTCCACCAAAGTGTAAATAGTTAAGCATAGATATTCCCTTAGTGCACAGAAATCGTTCATTACAACAAGTTAATACGCGTCAGGGGACAAAACCTAATGAGGTATGACGTATTTGTTTTCATTTACATATAGCCAATCAGAGCCCATTGGTGGTACTGATTAATGAATATTCATATAACTATCACGAGTTGACCTTATTCGCATACGCGCAATGTAAAACAGATTAAACCAATTAGCGCGTAGTGTGCACATTGCATACGCGCGCGCCAGTCGTTGAGAGCCGTTGGGAGGTCATAAGGAATGAATATTTATGAAGTGATCACGCGCTAACCTTATGCGACATCATACTCTAACGATAGTTATCCAATCAGCATCGCGTATTGCAATTGTTGCACGCGCATGCTATTGTGTGTACACCTATGGCATGGGCAAAATGGCATTGCTAGCTAGTCGGATTGACAAGGTTTATGAATATTGACAAGGTACCTATGGCGAATTTTTGCAAATTGCCACGAAATTTCTCATGAATATGCATAAGGATCTGTTGCAACTACCTATGTAGGTTTTTTGTGAATGAACAACGTGTCGACAGTGAAACGCCCCGCCAAATTTGGAAATCCGGTTGGAAGTATTCCACCTCGCGTCAATGTGAAAACGCGTGTTGTGGCAGGCTAATTGCCCTAGAAAGTGCCCTGTAAGCTATTTTTCAACTCGAAAGGTACCTATGTAAAATTTTCACAAAGTAGACAAATTTGGCATCTATAGCAAGTCTTATACCTGTTTTTCATTAAAGAATTTTCATTAAAATCGGGTTTTTTTGTACATCAAGATATATTCAGGGAGATATGAGCTCGTAAAATGGACAGTGTGTGTAAAAGCCCATACCTGATTGTGCGCCCTTTTGTGGTGCGTTTTGAATACGCTTGGCCTCTATGGAGATGTCCCTCAACTTATTGTAATGTGATGACAACGTTGTGATTTGGCGGCCGATCATATATAAATATATTCTCGTTTGGCGGTAATTTGTCAAATTATGCCTCCAAATCACTAATCACATGGTACTGATAAGTTTATTGATCAATAATTGTCATCCGATAATTTTCGACCCCACTCAATTTTTACATGCGAGGGGGTTGCCAATGTATATTCAGTCGAATTTGTTCGCATGTCAAGTCTTAGTTTTCCGGCCCCCATTCGATTTGAATGCGGGGGGACCTAGTTGTACCTACACATTTTCAAACTCAGGGTGTCACGCTTTAATCTTAGGCATCATCCGATCTTACAGGCGGAGAGGCTGGTATATATATACATCTGTATTCTATAACTTTAGGCATCACTCGATTTTATAGGCGGGGGGCTGATATAATGACTTAATGTATATAAGTTTAGCCTAGGCATCACTCGATTTCATAGGCGGGGGGCCTAGCATAACTTTAGGCATCACTCGATTTTATAGGCGGGGGGCTGATATAATGACTTAATGTATATAAGTTTAGCCTAGGCATCACTCGATTTCATAGGCGGGGGGCCGAGCATAACTTTAGGCATCACTCGATTTTATAGGCGGGGGGCTGATATAATGACTTAATGTATATAAGTTTAGCCTAGGCATCACTCGATTTCATAGGCGGGGGGGGGGGGGGGGGGGGGGCCTAGCATTGCATTTGTAAGCATTTTGTATGATTCAATATATCTGTGTTATTTTGTTATGACACACAGAAAATCAAAATGTGCAAAATAAGCGTCCATCTCAAAATGTTAATAAAGCCACGACATAAACGCAAATTTGGTTGTTTGTTATTTTGTTAGCCGTGAATAAATACTTTTCAAATGCTTGACCCTCCCAACAAAATGTCCATGAATGTATAAAAGAAAAGGGCATTAATACCTTATTTAATGATCCCAAACATATAATATCTTCCTCAAATGTTTGCATACATCTAAGCTAGTGTAAAAATATAGATGGGCTTTAATACCGGAAGTGCTCATCCCTTTTCTCTTGCTTATTCATTAACATTCGTTATCGTTTAAAGGTACTACATGTATGTCCCATTTGCAGGCCAAAAAAATGAAAAGGTTAAATTCCAACGGCATTTGAAAGATAATACTAATTTAGAACTTCCTAAAGAAAGTGGGGCTTAAGAAAGTGGGGCTTGAAAAAGTCTTCAAATGGGAAAATAATGACTATTAGTTGTCAAATAGACTTAGGAGCTATAGAGCCAAAAGTAATAGTCTTGATTTTCAGACCATTTTACCGAATAGTCATACGTTTTATGCTGCGCAAAGATTCAATCAGTTTAATTTTGGCCATCACAAGAAGTGGGTTATTGATGTAGACAAATGCTCATGTACCCTTTACAGCTCATTTTATGTATGTTATTACCAGAGAAGAAAAAAAAGCCAGTCAGTCACTCAATAGTGTCTGACAGTGAAGTCTAGCAAGTAAACAGGTTTCCTTGCATAATAATTTGAATATTAGGACACTGCTAACATTTAAATTTCACAGATGGGACATACATGACATATTCATAATTCCTGCAAAGTTCTGCAGAATTTGAGGTTGGCTGTAAAAGGGACATAGTACCTTTAAGGGAGAAATTTGAAAGATCATGTACAAAATTATATTCTATGAATCCATAATGTTTCACAGATAACTAGAATGCTTGCTTTAGACTCTGAACATCTTGGTATCCACATACCTGTTGGAGCAACGTGCAATCTAAATGATACATGTTTAACCTATACTGTTTGTCACCTGTGATATCGGCACAGCAAGAGTTAAGATCAATCAATCAACCAACCAATTAATCCATCCATCCATCAATCGGTCATCAAGTAAATAAATAAATAAATACTTATTTAAGAGCATTAAATTTTGTTGTCTTTTGAAACAGCCTTCTAATACAAATAGTGGTAAAGCATGATTGTTACTAGTATTATAACCTAAAACACACACAATTTTGAAATACATCTCAAATGTCTCATTCTCGGGATGTACAATGAATTTCATAGTTTTATTTTAAAAAGGATTGTTCAATGTTTTGCTTACATACATCATACATGTATGTGTTAGTCAGAGATGCCAACCTTCAACAAAAAAAAGTATTCTTAAGAGCAAAAAACAGTATTTTTGAAAAATCTCTCAACTTAACATATCGCTCAATCGAGCAGCTTAACTCTTACACTGCCATGAGACTGCTAGCGCGCTATTGTTATAGTGCCATGTGCACGCGAGCGTGCTATCGATTGAAAGCCACATTCATGCTAGCGAGCCACCGCTACGGTGCTTTGAGCGCGCTAGCGCGCAGATGTAATAACAGTTATTGTTCATGCCCATTGCACCGTGTTGAGTGCTTTTGCAGCGCTATTGAAAGTACCGTCGCGTGCATCAGATTATCGGCTTTGGATTACGCGTCTTTGTATACAACAGTCAGATTGGATTTTCTCGAGTAATTTAGAGATTTGTTTTTGATATCATATATCATCATTATGCCTCCCCATCGCATTGGATTGGTTCGACAACTCACTGATAGTGCTTATTTACTTCAGCAAAATTACAAATTCATGAAATGATATTGGTATCAATGGAAAAAGGGTGAAATTTCCTACAACTCTCATGTACAATGTTTGTTTATACAACATACGAATGAGAAGTTATAGTGGACCAAACATAGTAAAGATTTTAAAAACACGCACTTGAACCAACCCTAAAATTAACTTGGCACGCAGTGGCTTTGTTGCTGGCACAATAGAGATTAGCACTGTGGCACTGGGTGCATTGTATGGGTGGCAGCTTAAGAGTTAAAACACCCAGCAGTACCACGATACGTACCCGGATCAGAGCGCGACGTGCATACATTACACATGGGTTGTTCGCAATGTGCGCAGTTTGGGGCCCGTATCACCATCCTGCGTGCATCGTTTGAAGATGTAGGTGCATAATACACTTACGACACAAAGCTCATGATCAGAAATTAAGAAAAACGTCATTAAAAAAAAAAAAAAAAAACGTAACAAAACATACAAAAAACGTACTGCCGTATTCATAGCGATAAAACGGAACAGTGGCATCTCTGGTTAGTGATATTATTGAATGACACAGTAAATAGTTCAAGGCAAAGAACATTAGCGAGCTGATTAAACATCTATATTGTAGAGTTTGTAGAAATGGATGATCTGATTGAAACGTTAACATCGTGTAACATCCGAAACAAACCATAGCATACAGTATACACTGTTGTTCATAACATGCAATAAAGAGTATGTTTGATGCTGCTTGTAAGTGTCGGCTTGCATGGTGATGTAGATATACAGTAGGTTTGCGATTGCACCATGTGTGTGAGAGAGAGAGAGGTTTGAGGAGTCCTGAAAAGGACTGTTTGTTATCTTTCTTGGCATATAGTTCTCAGGAGAACTACAGCGCTTGGAGAGGATGAGTGGCTCGACGTTTCGAACAGGTTGACTATCCGTCGTCAGGAGTGGGGAATAGCTGGCGTGCGTGAGCTTAAGTCACCGGTGTGCGGACGTCAGGGAAAAATAGGTGACCGTATGTCGGCTTGAGTCATCGGGGAGTGGGCATGGATGGTCAGTTGGTAATTCGTCTGACTATCCGTCTGGGCTGGAGTCTCCGGGTTGCAGACTTAGGAGAGTTTTGAGTCGATGAGTGGGGTGTGTTGTCGGCGAGACGCTGTGTGTGTCCCCGACGTAGGCGGCGTTGTAGTCTGTTGTCGTCTGCTGTGCAGTGTAGCTGCGAGGCTGGCCGACAACACACCTGAGAACCTGAGAACTATATGCCAAGAAAGATAACAAACAGTCCTTTTCAGGACTACACTCCTCCAAGAAAGATTACCGAGTCAGAGTCCTGTTCAGGACTCCTCAAACCTCTCTCTCTCTCACACACATGGTGCAACCGCAAACCTACTGTATAAGAGTATGTTTGTAGTAAATTTTCTAAGGAGTTTTGATAACTACAATTGCTATTAGCTTCATACTTCACTCTGTGAGATCACATAAGCATTTTTAACTACCGGTACACGTTCTTAAAATGAGCAGTATACCTTACATAAATTGAGTGGTCGATGAAGACAAACTAAGTATACATGTATGTGCCAAACTAATTAAAACTGCACAATTTTTTCCATAAATGTTAAAGAAGTATTTTTCTGCAAACAATTAATGCAAAGGTTCGTACGAATCTCTGTTTTTCCAGTGTCTTCCCGAATTTAAATCGTTCGTACAGCGTTCGTAGCAGTTCGTAATAGCATTTGTGACCTAGGCTTACCGTAACTTAGGTCAATAATACAGAAAAACGCAATTAATAAAAATAATAATAATAATAGGCATTTCTATAGCGCCATCTATCTAGATAATTAAATTGAATAAAGTTATGATGTTAACAGTGTGTAACGTCCGAAACACCAGTGGTTTGACATGTGAAAATTATTAGGCAATGCACTGGTTCCCAATTTTTTTGTATGTATTTACCTTATTTCATAAGTTGTTATAATAAAATAAGTTTGACCTTAGAAAAAAGCATTTTATCTCTTGAAATAAAAACTTTTAATCGTCAAAACCCAATTTAGAGCAATTTTTCACTTTCCAGGGATATACAAAGTCTGTATTTTTCAAGATAGAAACTCAAAAATTTGCATGAATAATCTTGAAACATATTCTTAAAGAGCAACATATTTGTTGGTGCAGTTAATAGCAAATGAGTTTTATATCACAGTATTAGATATGATATAGTTCACAATAAAATTGTAAGAACTCATAGTATTCATATCTGGTGAATAAATAAGGAGATAGATCAAGCTCCAAAATTTGCATTTCTCAAAAATATGAATAGTCTTGATCCTAAAAATACACGTTTGAAGTATGTTTACATAATTTCACTTTTGACCCTTTTGGGGACACATTTGGTATATGTTAAAAAAAACAGTGCCATACAATAATAATAATAGTCTTTGAAAGTCCACTCCAAATTTTATTAAGTTAAACCGAAAATGGAGATTCTTTTTGCCAAATTGATCGTGAGCAACGCCAGATCGATGTTGCTCTATCCAAGGTAGCAGCAACTCCTGTCTTTAAACGTCTTTTGGTATGACGTGGCCGGGGTTCGAACCCACGACCTCCCGGTTGTGAGGCGGACGCTCTACTGACTGAGCCATTGGTCCGAGCACAGAGTGACCCCTAAGTATATGGTACTCTTCAATGCCTTGAGTGTTTGTCCATGTAGATGGTATTCAGATTGAAGCAACTTCCTTCTACAGGCTATTGGGAGAGTCACACATTTCCTTGGATGAAAGAGCCTATCCCATCTTCTCTCACACTCAGAAATCTGGTTTATATAAGGAAAAGACAGGGCACCCTTGTCTTGACGTAGTTAGATCTAACCCCATTGATGAAAACTGCTTGCCTTCTGCCAACCAAGAAGTCAGAGATCCAATGGATTAGTATTCCTCTGATCCCATAGTAGTAGTTTATGGATCAGGAGAGAGTAGTTAACCTCGGTCGAACGCTTTTGTAAAATCTGTACGATTATCCGTCTGCTTCGCCTGGGCAGTGTTGTTTAAAATTTCATCCGTGTATCCCAGTACTTGGGTCTCCCATGATCTTGGTGGGATTCCAAGTGACTTGTGACAGTGCTGGTAAGGATGTGCTCCAGCACTTAACAGTTTTAATACACTGGTAAGAATCACAGGTCTGTAGTTGGGAGGATAATACTGCTCACCCTTCTTGAAAATTTGTGAGAGACGTTAGCAGCTTTCCAGTCAGATGGTACTTTGACAGCGTCCATGGATAACTGGTAGATCAGGGCAAGAATAGAGGCAATCTCATCAGCCACTTCTTTCAACACCCTACGGTTGATGTTTTTTGGGGCAGGTGCATTCCCAGGTTCGAGATTACGGAGAAGCTTCTTGATGCTTCCACAGAGATAGAGACTGCATCCAAAACAGGATAGTCCTCAACAGGCATCTTGCACTTGTCTACAAATTCCTCACCTGAGTAAGTCCTGCCCTCACTGAATGCTGTCCAGGAACAAATGTGATTTCTATAACAAATCTAATTACGACTATCGTAACGTGTTATAGAAGTGAAAATCTGTTCCATAACACTATTAACAAAATGGTATAGCCAATAACAAAGTGATCGTCTAAAAAACGATCATTACGATTACGATTAGCTATGCGCGTGCGCAATAGCTCCATTTTGATTCGCCGTCGTCTGCAATCATCAGTGACAATGAACCCAACTTCTTATTCCCTAATACAAATAATAATATTCATAACTCGACATCTGTGTGCTTATTTATATTTAAATACTTTTCCAGCGGTTAAACAAAGATTGATTATGAGAGCTTGTATGCAAGGGTTTGTCAAATTTTGTGCGCCAGAGATCGGAAGCTGCGTGTAACGGCTAGGATGGTGCCAGGCACTTTTGCATCAGTCCTACAGTCATTCAATCCTGTTATCTAATCCGGAGTTGACTATCGGATTTAATGAACCAAAAATTCAAGTTTTAGTTCAACCTAATTATCAAAACGGCAACTTCTGCAGTAAACTGCAAAAGATTTTACTAGACTCTAGTTAGAAATAGAAATGTAATCTAGAGTCTAGTCTACTCTAGATGAATAGATCTTTAATTTTTGCATAGGCCTAGGGACTATTCTTAAGAAAAAGAAAGTTGTTTAAGACAAATTAACACACAATGACAATATGTATTTACCAAAACATAAAGTCTAGACTATACTGTAATATAGTGGATGTGGTGCCTGCATGCATGTGTGTTTCTTAATCTCTTTGTTGGCTTTGCCTCTATCTTTGAAACTATTTTTATTGTGAACAGGATTAACTATTTTTTCTATATTTATTTGCATTTCCTCAATTTGATAGAATGAGCAGTTTAAAAAAGACAATCCAGATCACCCAGACTGACATAGAGCAACTATAGACTACATGTAGATCTAGATCAAGAAATTGAACATAAATTTCATGTTTAGAGAAGGCCAAAATACCCAAATAACAAGTTTCTCTTCCCTGCCACCTCCTTTTTTTTGCTATTTACTATTCAGAAGAAAAAAAAGGAAATAGCTTCTAGACTCTATAGCTAATTCAAGCTAAACACATGTACATTTTTCATTGTTTCTGAATTTTGAAACTTGCTTTTAAAAGCAAGTGGACTAAAATGATACAAATCATTTGTTTTGTCATACATTGCATCAGCATACTCAATTAGCACAACATCTGTGAATAATTATACCTTGGCCAGCTATATTTAGCACGACGTCATCTTAGAAAAAAATAGCAAAAAATTGAAAATTAGTAATGCCCTCCCTCTTCCTTTTTTTTAAATAACGGACGAGAAACTCATCATTTTTGTTATTTGGCCTAATGAAGGAGGTTTTGTGTATAAAATCCAAATTAAAATAGCACAGTTAATTCCGAAATGCCAATCAATATTTAAATGGTCATACTCAGTTTTTATTCTAAGAATGTAATTCCCCCTCTCTTTTTAATACAGGAAAATGTACAGAGAGACTTGTCGCAGTACCAAATGCTTGCCTTCTCTGAGTATGTGCTAGAAACAAGAATGCCCTAGAGAAAACAGACCGTCACAAGAGAAGGTAAGCATATACAGTCAAACCTGCTTTTAGTGACCACCTTTCTACAAAGACCACATTTTTGTTTCCCTTGAAAATGGTTTCTCATTGAAACATGAACTAAAGGAACCTGTCTACAAATACCACATTTTGTGTCTCCCTTGGGCAGTCACTAAAGACAGGTTTGACTGTATCAACCTTTGATCTTATAATTTGATATCTGTTTATTTTGTCAAGTAAAAGGAAAAGTAAAAGGAAATTTTAAAATGAATGAAGTCAAGGCCAAGTTGGAGGGGTATCCAAAGGTGTGGCTATGCATCAACATGACTACCGGTAGTAACAAGTTGCTGTAGTGTTCATAAAGTGTATTGCAACTTCCAATATATCTCTTTTTAGAATTATCATTTAAAGCTCATGTAGAAGGGGGGGGGGTTCAAATACATGAAAAGGAATGGAAGCAATATTTAATAATGCTATTATATTTGTATTTTCTTACATATTTTGTTAATATCTATTGAAATGTTTATAATTGTGTTCGAGGGATAAAGAAGGAGGGCTTCCTGTTGAGAGATCGTGGGGTGCCTTGAGGTTCCTGGAGAATTTCGAATATCTGCCCCTTACCTCAAAGCGATGGCCTCTTGTAGGAGCAAAGCACAATGGACTGGTAATTCATAATGAATATTACAATGCTTTTTAACCAATCTGGGAAAGAAACAAAGATAAATTCATAGCATGTGAGTCTGTCATGGCATTTTGATGACCCGACAAAGGCCGGGGGTTGTAATTGGGATTGAGGTGGTTTAGGGTTAGGTTTTGGTCTTAGGCCTGAGTCATCACGGGTTTTGCCGAACCCGGGTTTGACTTGAAAATTTCGGGCGGGGACCGGGTACCCGAAATTTTCACCAGCACAAATCGTGTGCATGCAGCGGCGGGAGTTAGACTAAGTTGCTGTTCTAATAATGCGACGGAAAGGACAGTTACTGCTTTCAAAACAATAAAATAATCAATTGAATTAAATTAAGATGCTTTAAAAAATAAATAGATGTCGTTTCAGTTGACGGTAGGTGTTTTTATCGCTCTAAAATTGAGGCTGCAAGAAAGGAATCACGCTTCGTGGTACCGATCGAGTGCGTTCAGAAACGGAAGAGGAAATAGATCTATGACCCACTGAAGACAGAGCAAGAAAGTGCCACACAGAAGACTAAAATGTTGATCAGACTATTGCAATTAAATCGTAATACTCAAGGCATTAATTTAATTGTCAAATTATATCCACAATATAATGATTTACCCTTGATAGTTTGAGGAAGGAAAATAAATTAAAGCTCTTGAAATAACATCGAAGTGCCTTTCGTTCGTTCTAAAAATGCGTGTATAACGGCAAGCAGAAGTTACGAGTCAAGCTTGATATGCATGTTTACATCCCTACACCGTCATCCGACCTGATCGGAACAATAAGCATTAAACCGATTAAAAAACATCACTTAAGACTTTGAGGGACTCCAATTCAACAAAATTACCGTAAAATAGTTATTTGCTTTGACAAATAATACTATAGATATTCATATTATCTTACAGAAATAATGATATTTCATGAGCTACGTACTCGATATCGAGTTCAGCTAGCCATCATTTTGAAATGAGACGTAGTTGTCATGCAGTAGACTGTAGAGGGCAGTATGCAGCAGAGAGAGGAAAAAAGCGCGGGCCTGAGATCAAGTGATATTCACGTGACTATTACGTGTTTTTTCCCTCTCTGCGAGCTGCCGTATTCTGTCTGTAGCTAGCCTACTGCGCTGCAAGCATGACAACTACGTCTCATTTCAAAATGATGGCTAGCTGAACTCGATATACGTAGCTCATGAAATATCATTATTTCTGTAAGATATCATGAATATCTATAGTATTATTTGTCAAAGCAAATAACTATTTTACGGTAATTTTGTTGAATTGGAGTCCCTCAAAGTCTTAAGTGATGTTTTTTAATTGGTTCAATGCTTATTGTTCCGATCAGGTCGGATGACGGTGCAGGGATGTAAACATGCATATCAAGCTTGACTCGTAACTTCTGATTGCCGTTATACACGCATTTTTAAAACGAACGAAAGGCACTTCGATGTTATTTCAAGAGCTTTAATTTATTTTCCTTCATCAAACTATCAAAGGTAAACCATTATATTGTGGATATAATTTGACAATTAAATTAATGCCTTTAGTATTACGATTTAATTGCAATAGTCTGATCAACATTTTAGTCTTCTGTGTCGCACTTTCTCGCTCTGTCTTCACAGTGGGTCATAGATCTATTTCCACTTCCGTTTCTGAACGCACTCGATCGGTACCACGAAGCGTGATTCCTTTCTTGTAGCCTCAATTTTAGAGCGATAAAAACATCTACCGTCAACTGAAACAATATTCATTTATTTCTAAAGCATATTTATTTGATTATATTGAAATATAAGTTTGTGAATTGCATATTTTTAGTTCTATATTTCAAAATATCAGTGTGAAATTTAATTTTGAAAAACACGAAACCCGAAAACCAAAAACCAGGTTTCAGCTCGACGGTCGGGGCCCGGGCGGGGACCCGTTTCGACTCAGGCCTATTTGGTCTAGTGATGGGTCCAGGGATGATGTCAAATATTTGGTTTAATAGTGTAGGAAATTGATGTGGAGCTATTGTCTCAGGAGAAAGTGTCGTACAACACGATTTTGCGGGTGCTGGTGAAGCTGCATATATCTTGCTCATCATTGGTATTTTGACAATCTTCCTCTGTATTGTGATAGCAGCTTAAAGTAGCAGCAAAAATAGGGAAAAAAAGACATGACAATGATTTTTCTTAGAAATCATCAATAATTCTGGAATCTATCTTTAAAATGACGACTCAGAACGCGCAGAAAAAAAGCCCAGTTTCACTGCGGGCGCCTCTTCGGTGAAAAGGAGGGTGATTTAGGCATAAAAAATGTCTTTAAAAGCAATGATGTTATTTGGAGAAAAAAACGACAGTTATCCAAAAAATAAAATGCACTTGATAATCCCAGTACGTTTCTTTCGTCATTCCTAATTATGAAATTATCAAATTGGAGATACCCTACAATGATGTCAAATGCGTCATCAAGCCATGTAACCGTATTACCTTTTTCGAGGGGCGTAGCCTAGCGAGCATGAGAACTGTGAAATATGGATGGCTATTATCATTTTTTGGTCAATTTATAGATTTTCTGAAAAATCAGAGGCTGGAATATTAATACGGTAAGTAGAGGTGTATTCATTTTTGAACAGCTATGTTTAATAGTTGGGTTAGAGTGGCCATTTAAACATGATGAAGAGTGGTGGGAAAATAGTATACAAGACTTCTTTCTATCATTTACAATGGCTTGTAGCACTGCGATTTTTGCGAAATTGGCAATTGATTACTGGAGCCTGGTTCAGGATGTTAGCATGTTTCTTGGTTCAGAGATGAAACAGCCATTTACCGTTAGAGGGGAAACACTGATTTTTGATGACTTTTGATGCTTAATATATGTCTAGGAGCGCTTGTGCTTTACTGCCTGGTTGGCCAAGGAGTCCAGTTTTTTAAAGATGTCATTCAGGTAGGACCAATAAGACCAATGGAAGTTGTCACTGGACTTCTCTGCATAGGTGCTTGTACAACTCCTCGTGTTCCTCATGTCCCCTTTTGCGCACCTTCTTATAGAGGCGATCTCTCTTCTTCAGGAGGCAATGCAGTGATGGAGTAATTCAAGGCTTGTTTTCCTACAGTCAGATGTGCTTGTGGAGTCTACGACAGGTGGGGTTGGGTTTCATCTTCATCCGCTTCCAATCCCAAAATGGAAAATTCAAGTCGCCTGTGGTAATGATGTGGGCATTTGAAATGGAAGAGGCCTTGATCAAGGAAGCAATACAAAGCTCCATGCTTGTCTTGTCATCAACTTTCTCCCCTGCTGCTTAAGACAGATCCATGGCAACTTGCAGTCCTCTTGGAGTTCACAAACTTCAGAGTAGTCAAGTGACTTTCGTACAGCAATGAAAACTCCTCCACCATGACGAAAGATCTTGTATATGCTTGGGGAAAATCTTGTTGTCCTGAATCGTAAGTTTCCATCGCGACCACAGTACTCTCTAGAAGGTTAATTATCTCTCTGTTTTTCTCAGGAGAAGACTGGAAGTTGATTTTAAGAAAGCGTGAAGTGTGTTTCTGCTACCTGTCTTGCTCACTGGCACGTGTAGATGTTGACTTGTTATTTTTTTCATCCAATTCCACTCTACACCATGGAGATCAAAAACTGTTTGGCTATTGGGGTTCCCAAAAATGTCACAGTACCAGGGTTCCTCTTCTCCAGTTTCCTCATGGTGGTCATATAAAGCAGTGTCAATATTCTGGTGATGGGCATGGTACCACTAGCCACAGGTATTACAGACCAAGCCTCTGTCACTCCAGTTCAGTGTACAATCTCAAGTTCCACACAGCCATGAGAAATGAGTATTATTGGAATCAGCGATACTAGCAGACCTTGGCCCTGGATTAGGTTCAGGAGCATATGACAAGCTGCGAAGCTAAGTACAGAAGAACTAGTTCTGTCGACAAACATGATGGTACACTTACTTGTCATGATGAAGATCTAGGAAGAATTTACAAACACACTGACCGATAAGGCCTTTGGAGAACAAAATATAATCTTATCTAAAAAAATCTATAGATTCCACTTTTGCGACATCTTGAGGGATAGTAGTATCGATGATGAAAGGGCTATGTACAAAGGCAACAATAAGGAGTACCCACCGCAGTCAAAAACAAGTAGGACACATACTCTGCAGGGTCATGCCTAGTCCTAGAACTAGAAGAGCCAGGCTAACAACAGTCAAAAACTGCACATGTATTATATAGTTGATAATTACACTGTGCATATAGTCACTCATATTATTGCATACTCACAGCATGTTCAGCAATAACTAAGTATAAATCCAAGCTGTTGGCTTGAACAAAGTAGAAATATATCACTGGTCTGGTTTGGAGTGAAACTTGAAGGGCCCAACACAGCATTACACAGTTAGGCATGCATCGGACTACACATAGTAGTCTATCCACATTACATGGCCTTTGGTGGTCATCTTGGATTCAGTTCAAGGTAACAAATTACGTTTTAAAATAACACTGGGTGGTGTCTTTAAGACCAGGAACTACCGGTAGTTACTTTGCTCCGAGAATGAGAAAAACCAAGAATTTTCAAAGTCTATTGGCCAGAGAATTTTGTTGAAGTCTGCTCCATGCATGCACATGGGCCACCTCCTCCTTTATTAGGGACTTTTAGATTTGCGTGGACTGATACGTGTGACGTCCATTCAAGGCAGTGCATTAAAAGGACGTCGATCATAGCAATCCACGTTGTCGTTGTGCAAATCTAAAAGTACTCATCCCTCACCCAAGCGTCAATCCATTCACTACAGTATATAAAGTCAAATTTAAATCTAAAGATTCCAAACTTCTGATAACCATTAGTTTTTGATCTACAGGTTTATACCATTGGCATTATGGGTCAATGTCGCTATTCCTAAGGTCTGCTATTCATAAGGTCCGCTATTCATAAGGTCCATTATTCATAAGGACCGCTATTCATAAGGACCGCTTTTCATAATTGGAGAAAAGGGTTATTATTCATAAGGTTCATTATTCATAAGGACCGCTATTCATAATCAGAGAAGAGGGTCGGTATTCATAATGCAAAATTGGGGTCGTTATTCATAAGGGTCGCTATTCATAATAGGAGAAGAGGGTCGCTATTCATAATACAAAATGAGGTTCGCTATTCATAATAGGAGAAGAGGGTCGCTATTCATAATAGGAGAAGAGGGTAGCTATTCATAATAGGAGAAGAGGGTCGCTATTCATAATACGAAATGAGGTTCGCTATTCATAATAGGAGAAGAGGGTCTCTATATTCATAACACGAAATGAGGTTCGCTATTCATAATAGAAGAGGGTCGCTATTCATAATAGGAGAAGAGGGTCGCTATTCATAATAGGAGAAGAGGGTCGCTATTCATAATAGGAGAGGGTCGCTATTCATAATACGAAATGAGGTTCGCTATTCATAATAGGAGAAGAGGGTCGCTATTCATAATAGGAAATGAGGTTCGCTATTCATAATAGGAGAAGAGGGTCGCTATTCATAATACAAAATGAGGTTCGCTAGTCATAATAGGAGAAGAGGGTCGCTATTCATAATAGGAGAAGAGGGTCGCTATTCATAATAGGAGTAGAGGGTTGCTATTCATAATACGAAATGAGGTTCGCTATTCATAATAGGGTCACTATTCATAATACGAAATGAGGTTCGCTATTCATAATAGGAGTAGAGGGTCGCTATTCATAATAGGAGTAGATGGTCGCTATTCATAATATGAGTAGAGATTTGCTTTTCATATAAGGAGTAGAGGTTCGCTAATCATAATATGAAATGAGGGTCGTTATTCATAATAGGAATAGAGGGTCGCTATTCATAATAAGAAATGAGGGTCGCTATTCATAATAGGAATAGAGGGTCACTATTCATAACACGAAACGAGGTTCGCTATTCATAATAGGAGTAGAGGGTCGCTGTTCATAATACGAATGAGGGTCGCTATTCATAATATAGAGTTAGGGTCGCTATTCATAATACGGGATGAGGGTTGTTATTCATAAAATGAAATAGGCCTAAGCAATATCCAAAATGCTCATAACAAATGAAAATATTGGATGGAGGACACCCCCAAGGCGACACATGGCCCTGAATATTTGTCTTGTTTTTAAGTAGGTTTGAAATTTGTTATCCAATGTTATAAACATAATTGAGAATTGAAATCAATAACATTTGAATCATGAAACATCCTCAAGCTCACCTCCCCTCCCCCCTCCCCCCCCCCTCCCCCCCTCCCCCCCCCCCCCAACACTGGCCGCCTTCGCCTTTATGATGACGACTCGGACATTCAGGTATCGTCGGAATCGTCTTCTTTGTCTAATATTTTAATGAAACGTTAAAGCTTCTGCGCTTTAACGGGTTATTTTCGTTTCTTTTTATCTTCATTTTCTGAATGCATTTCATGAACTAATGTAGATGAAATGAAATGAATGAATGTTGATGATGTGGGAGGAAAAAGGAGTTACCTAAAAGTCATTTCGAATATACTGAAATAACTTTCCATCTATCACTGTACGTCCCATATAATGTACACTAAACACTCATTACATGTCGTGGGAAGTTTTAAAAAAAAAGTAGAGCAGCAAGCCACATTCCCCAATACGCGCATACCTCCTAGTTAATTTCATACAGCTCATCAATATGTAAGACCTGAAATGGCCTCAATGCAAGCAAGCACATGCATCTTAATAGGTAAACCATCTGCAAGTAAAGCATTATACAATGTACTAGGTCATCATGGAACTTCTAGAAAACAACAGGGGAGGGATCAAAATAAGCTTTGAAGGGCACTTATACGGGGAAAAATGAATTCAGACAAGGATTAAGAGTAGTGAACGGTACAACAAATCGTCTTCTTTCTCTAATATTTTAATGGAACGTCAAAGCTTCCGCGCTTCGCACGGGAAGGGGGGGGGGGGGGGGGGTGGTTGAAAATAATTTAGCTCATGGCCCCGGATTTATAGGGTTAAATTTGTAGACATTGGGACATTGGCATTAACATATATATATATATGTTAATATATAATTGGTAGCCACCTCAAACTGAAAAAGGTCTAGCGACGCCCCTGCCTACAACCCCCTTTTTGTCGCTTCCATCCTTTGCTGAAGGTAAGGGACATGATAGATCAACCCCTTGATGGCAACACTGCTACACCCAAACTGCACTAATTGGACGAGAATTGTCGGTAATATGTACTTGAACACCGAAAAAGTGGAGGGAGGGTAGGCCGATTGGTCGGACAGATGGGGGGGGGGGGGGGGGGCACGCCTTTTTCTTTTCTTTTGTTCAGAAATGTTTTCAATATGTTTTCAATAAATGTTTTCTACAAATATTCGGGGCCATTTGGCCCCCTCCCGCCTACGCTACAGCCGTGGGGTATCCCTTATCCATTATTTCGCCTACTGATGTTTATTGCTTATTTAATTTACATTTTTTATGAATAGCAACCCTTATACCGTATTATGAATAGCGACCCTCATTTCGTATTATGAATAGCGAACCTCTAGTCGTATTATGTATAGCGACTCTCATTCCTTATTATGAACAGCGAACCTCTAGTCCTATGATGAATAGCGACCCTCATTTCGTATTATGAATAGAGACCCTAACTCTATATGATGAATAGCGACCATCATTTCCTATTATGAATAGCGACCCTCATTCCGTATTATGAACAGCGAACCTCTACTCCTCTTATGAACAGCGAACCTTTACTCATATAATGAATAGCGACCCTCATTTCATATTATGAATAGCGACCCTCATTTCGTTTTATGAATAGCGACCCTCATCTGCATTATGAATGGCGAACCACTAGTCGTATTATGAATAGCAACCCTCTTTCGTGTTTTGAATAGCGAACCTCATTTCGCATTATGAATAGCGAACCTCTCCTCTTATTATGAATAGCGACCCTCCTCCCGTGTTATGAATAGCGACCCTTATAAGTAACGAACCTTATTTCGTATTATGAATAGCGACCCTCTTGTCGTATTATGAATAGCGACCCTGGTTTCATATTATGAATAGCGGTCCTTATGATTAATGACCCTTAATATGAATTATGAATAGCGACCCTCATCTCACGTTATGAATAGCGGTCCTTATGATTAACGAACCTTATTTCTTTATGAATAGCGACCCTCTTTTGCCATTATGAATAGCGGACCAGGAAGTACGGGAATTTACACGTTATGAATAACGGTCCTTATGAATAGCGGACCTTATGAATAGTGGTCCTTATGAATAGCGCGAATAGACCCCGGCATTATAGTACATGTATAGTCATTTATTGTAAATAAAATTGCAAAAGAAAGTAATTCAAATTCAGTTGTTAGAGCATCATAAACATGTCCTTCATAACATGCACAAAGTTTTAAGACATCCGAGGGATGGAAAGTAAAAAAATACCCCAAATCAGTGATAATTATTAACAGAGAAATAAATTGGGAAAAACTTTGTTGCAGTTTGACATGCTCTGATGCACATTTTATGTTGCATGCTAGCCTAAACGACTTTACACAATCTATGTTTATATATACATCAATGACTCTGTGCAATAGCTTACTTGCCTTCTGATGAAAGCAAATAAATTAAATTCCAAAACTAGGCCTGAGTCATCACGGGTTTTGCCGAACCCGGGTTTGACTTGAAAATTTCGGGCGGGGACCGGGTACCCAAAATTTTCACCAGCACAAATCGTGTGCATGCAGCGGCGGGAGTTAGACTAAGTTGCTGTTCTAATAATGCGACGGAAAGGACAGTTACTGCTTTCAAAACAATAAAATAATCAATTGAATTAAATTAAGATGCTTTAAAAAATAAATAGATGTCGTTTCAGTTGACGGTAGGTGTTTTTATCGCTCTAAAATTGAGGCTGCAAGAAAGGAATCACGCTTCGTGGTACCGATCGAGTGCGTTCAGAAACGGAAGAGGAAATAGATCTATGACCCACTGAAGACAGAGCAAAAAAGTGCCACACAGAAGACTAAAATGTTGATCAGACTATTGCAATTAAATCGTAATACTCAAGGCATTAATTTAATTGTCAAATTATATCCACAATATAATGATTTACCCTTGATAGTTTGAGGAAGGAAAATAAATTAAAGCTCTTGAAATAACATCGAAGTGCTTTTCGTTCGTTCTAAAAATGCGTGTATAACGGCAAGCAGAAGTTACGAGTCAAGCTTGATATGCATGTTTACATCCCTACACCGTCATCCGACCTGATCGGAACAATAAGCATTAAACCGATTAAAAAACATCACTTAAGACTTTGAGGGACTCCAATTCAACAAAATTACCGTAAAATAGTTATTTGCTTTGACAAATAATACTATAGATATTCATATTATCTTACAGAAATAATGATATTTCATGAGCTACGTACTCGATATCGAGTTCAGCTAGCCATCATTTTGAAATGAGACGTAGTTGTCATGCAGTAGACTGTAGAGGGCAGTATGCAGCAGAGAGAGGAAAAAAGCGCGGGCCTGAGATCAAGTGATATTCACGTGACTATTACGTGTTTTTTCCCTCTCTGCGAGCTGCCGTATTCTGTCTGTAGCTAGCCTACTGCGCTGCAAGCATGACAACTACGTCTCATTTCAAAATGATGGCTAGCTGAACTCGATATACGTAGCTCATGAAATATCATTATTTCTGTAAGATATCATGAATATCTATAGTATTATTTGTCAAAGCAAATAACTATTTTACGGTAATTTTGTTGAATTGGAGTCCCTCAAAGTCTTAAGTGATGTTTTTTAATTGGTTCAATGCTTATTGTTCCGATCAGGTCGGATGACGGTGCAGGGATGTAAACATGCATATCAAGCTTGACTCGTAACTTCTGATTGCCGTTATACACGCATTTTTAAAACGAACGAAAGGCACTTCGATGTTATTTCAAGAGCTTTAATTTATTTTCCTTCATCAAACTATCAAAGGTAAACCATTATATTGTGGATATAATTTGACAATTAAATTAATGCCTTTAGTATTACGATTTAATTGCAATAGTCTGATCAACATTTTAGTCTTCTGTGTCGCACTTTCTCGCTCTGTCTTCACAGTGGGTCATAGATCTATTTCCACTTCCGTTTCTGAACGCACTCGATCGGTACCACGAAGCGTGATTCCTTTCTTGCAGCCTCAATTTTAGAGCGATAAAAACATCTACCGTCAACTGAAACAATATTCATTTATTTCTAAAGCATATTTATTTGATTATATTGAAATATAAGTTTGTGAATTGCATATTTTTAGTTCTATATTTCAAAATATCAGTGTGAAATTTAATTTTGAAAAACCCGAAACCCGAAAACCAAAAACCGGGTTTCAGCTCGACGGTCGGGGCCCGGGCGGGGACCCGTTTCGACTCAGGCCAAAACATAGTAAGAGATGTATAAACACAAGATGGAAAAAGAGAATTGGTTTTATTAAGAAATCATTTCAATGTAAAGCATATCATCATTCCTTACTTTGCGATGCATGAATGTAGTATATGAAAGGTGAAAATATCTTCATATCAATGGGTAATAAATAAATTAGGAAGAGTTCACTCACAGTTGCTTGAGGCTTATGTCCATGCATGACTGATGATATGGTTTTCTTCAGAGTCCCAGTCTGAGCAGCTGCAGGGTGGTGGGGGGGGGGTGAAAGGATCCAGAACAAATTAAAATATAACAATTATAACATTTATTTGATTAATGTCTAGTGTGAATGTCATACAAAATCTGAATTTGTACGAGTCATTGGTGGTTACAGATACATGTAGTTACTATGCCCTATACCAGGAACTCCAGGCATTGTACAGGTGAATACATAACCAGCTGGCCCTGTGCAGTTAAGGCCTAAGGGGCAAAAAAACATTACTGCTGAATGTTCTTAAAGTAGATGTTCATTGCTTTTATCAAAATTCATTGCTTGGAAACATTCAAAGTAACGATTATTATAAATTACAAAACGCTTAAATACAGCCCCGGCATAGCACCTGAAGAGCTCTCCGAACGCTGCCGAGATGTGTGAGATCACAGGATGGACATGATTTGCACAAGCAGACGATGCCCAACGACATCTCACACATTTTCAGTGCCTGTTTTTTCATCTTCTCTTGAGTTCTTTCTCTTACTTTACTACCGTCAGGCTAAATGTATAATCTATTGCCTCACTCTAAACCCGGCCATGGTTTTAATTTGATGACAAATGCAGCAATACAAAAATAAAGGAATCTGTCGCTTGTAAACAAAATAAGACGCCATTGTATATTCAGCTGCACACACCACGGTATCTTCAGCGTTTCAAGAGATAACAAATGCTGTCCTTTTATCATTCCGGGGGGTTTTCAATTTGAAAGTCTGGTTTCTTTGATTGTTAATTAACCCCTATCCTGCGTATTTACAAACAAAAGATTTTAGTTATCAGTATAGGTTTTATATCCCCTTTTGAATGGTTTGAAATGCCATCACATTTATATACACTAAACTCATTATAATTTGAGAAATATTAGGATGTCGTCTGCTTGGGCAGTATTGGTCCATTATGTGACGTCATTAAAACATTTGTATTTTTTATAAATCACCTGATATATGTAGTTGACCTAAAACTTGTACGACGGCCATCTGTTAGTTTACCAGTTTCTAGTGATACATTAGTTGACATATTTGTGATTTTATTTGAATTTCCACTTTAAACACCGAAGTAAAGCGTTCCCTCAAACCATTGATAATTGAATTCTTTCACTCCCATAGGCTTAATACAGGGACCACCTTGTACAACCGAAGGTAGGGGATTGATTTAATGTTTCCAAGATTTACAACAAAATTAAACCGGACCAATATTTCTCACCTACAGCAGCAGCCGTCTTGGACGTTGGTATATCAGTGCAATCACCAAGTCCAAAGATATTGGGGTACTTGATGTGTTGACAGGTAGTCTTGTTGACAGTCAGAAAACCAGTTTCATCAACCAGTGGGCTAGCCTTGAGCACATCTGGAGGTCCCATGGGAGGAGGAACATGGATCATCTCATACTAGAAAAGTATTTTACAAAGCACAGGAATGTCATATGCTTCATTCATACTAAATGTTTCACATTACAGACTTGGCATGTAACAGACAATCGTGTACATGACATTATTTTTGAAGAGCCATTAGAAATGTTTGTATTGTTTTCACTATCCAATTTACTAGAAATTTCTCATCCAAGGAACATCTTGGCTTATCAATCAAATTTGAAAATTATTTGTAGAGGTGTATACATTATGAATATGCAAGGTGTTTTCTACAGATACCCATTTTTATAATGCTTCAACAGATAAATCTAAACAGTAATGAATTGTTGAAGAATTGCTCTTTCATTTCTTCATTGCAGCAAAAAAATGGCTGAGTTTATTAAAATGCTTGTATATTACTTTCAAGCTTGCCAATTGTCCTAAAGTAAAGAAACACACAGGATGCAGGACTTACAGGGAAAGTTAAGATTTCACCATCCTCAATTTGGAAGTCTGCCTCTCTCTTTTCGTGTCTGATCTCAACCAGTGTGTGTTTGTAGTGCACCTTGATGTCTCTCTCTTCACAAATCTTTCTCAGACTTGCAGCATACTTGGGTGGACCAAATATGACAGCCTGAGGAGTGATGTACATCACTTCTGCTTGATCCCGTTTCCCATTCTGAAAGAGGTTCAGTCATTGAGTAAATCTTGTGCAGTGACAGATATTTGTGGCAGCAGAGATTGAGCTATGAAGAAGTATAGTTCTCATGGAAGTCTGAATTTTTGGACAGAACATCATCCAAATAGAGCTTTAATGTTTGCCCTCGATATCAGCATCTGATATCAATATAATATTGACTGGCCTTCAAGGGGAAGTCCCCCCTGATATCAAATTGGTTTTAATAAAAGCAGAAAACAACAGAAACAAATTAGTGAAAGTTTGAACAAAATCAAATTAGAAATAGGAAAGTTATGAATCTATCATGCGAGCTCCTCTCCAATTTGCTCTGTACAGACAATTTTAGAAACTTTTATTTTCTTAGTTATTGATGACAAAATATATTTGTTTCATACAAGAGTTGTATAAAAACATATTTGCAACAATTATATCTAAGTTGAATGTATGATTGAATATTTTCTTAATTAAAAAAATGGAGATTTTTGAAGTTTATAAGTACAGGGCAAAATGGGAGGGGACCTTGCAACATATGTGACAGAGTTGCCAATTTATGTTTGATTGATTGCATCTTCAAAAGTTCATAACTTTTTAAATTTTTATTGGTTTGTTTGGATGGGGTGTGCTGCTCAAGCCTTGAAACCCTACATATTTTTAAAGGCATCATTTAACAATGTAAGATATGAGATGCATGGCCCTACGTACTATCAGTGTCTGTGATATGCTGTAATATTGAAGCCCTAAACAAAAATCGCACTTCAAAAGGATCAAGAAGTGCCTCAAAAAAGTAAAAATCTTTGAGTGACCGGTTTTGCCATACTCGTTTTTCCCAATAGACTGTAGTATAGTGTTATGAAAACCGTTTCGCAAACGTCATTTGGGGGGATTTTTCTCGAAATAATTAAGGCCCATTTTTCACAATTTTTGAGAAAACGGACCAAAGTTTATGGATATTTTTGTTAAAAATGGGACCCATGTTTTGGGATTATTTGTAAAAAAAGTGACTCATTAGAACGGCACACCCCCGTACATCTTAATATGTGAGTCCCCCCCCCCCCCCAAAAGTTCTGCTCAAACTTTCACTGACCTATTTCTCTCATTTTTCTGCTGCTATTAAAACCAACTTATTATCAGGGTGGACTTCCCCTTTCAAGTGCAATTCAACTCTTGTAATGAGCACATTTAAATGACAGCAGAAATATCAGAGAAACAGAATGGCGAAAGTTCAAAATAAATTGGACAAATAACTAGAAATATCGCAATCTGTATTGCCGCGCATTGCAAATGTATCCCCCGGCAGTGGCAGCAATTTGGTGTCATCCTTATGTTGGAAGGAGGGACAAAGATCCCCTCTCCCCTCCCTGAAACAAAAGGATGACGTAGAGATCGCCTCGGACTATTGTCAAGACTAGAAACAGCATCACCAAAATAATATGTGTGTAGATTCGAGTATAATGCAACTCTGTAGAAATTTGAAAAAAATCTGTCAAGAAATTTGGCAGTTAGAGCGCACAAAAGACAACCACCACGATATGACCTTTGACCATATAAAAGACTGAACAATGACGGCAGCATCGCCCAAAAGTGTAGATGTGTAAATTGTACCAAGATACATCTCCATACAAAATTTGAAAGAAATCCTTTGAAGAAATGTTGCAGTAACAGCGCATAAAAGGTACCAATTCTATTTATGCTGGAAAAATTGAATGCATCGTTTTGCATCGTCTCTCTCTCTCTCTCTCTCCTAGCTCTCTCTTACTCTGTTTCCCTTCCCCTCTCTTGGTCTGCCCCATCTAGGAGAGGGGGCAGTTGCTATGTCTCTCTATTTATATTCTAGTACATCTCTATCTCGCTCTCTACTCTTTCACCCTCTTGCTCTATTGCCTCCCATTTCTTCTATTGCTCTGTCTCTGCCTCTGTAGCTATTTCTCTACTCTCTGACCCCTCTCAGCACCCTCTCGCTTTCCCACCTCGATCTGGCTCCTGTTTTCCCTCTTTTATGTCTTCTATGTTCCTCAATTTTCTCTAGTTTTAAATATTGCTGAAATTTTATGAAATAGCTATTGTCACACCATTTAGAAATTTGCCAGACAGAAGAGACAAATTAAAGATGTAAGAAAGTAGTCCTGCAACAAAATCTGCAGCATCCTTTATATAGCACACACGGATATTATCGTAACCACATGCTGTATTTACACTGAGGGGTGCAAGGTGGACCCAAACATCAAAGGGCTAACATCGAAAGGGTGCGGTGCGGTGCGGCGCGGTGTGGTGTGCTCAACGATAAAAGAGGGGGGGGGGGGGGGGCTTTTCTCGAAAGGGTGCGTTGAGAGCGGAGTACCGTTTTAACACACCCTTTCGGTAAAAGCGGGGGGGCTTTTCTCGAAAGGGTGCGTCGACTAGTCTTTCGCATCAGTCGTTTAAAATGAGGATCTGGAACAGAAGGTAATAGTTGCCAATTTAAGTATATCGAAAATGTATTAAATAAAATGGAATGGTCTTGATTACAGAGTGGTCTCTTTCGTTATTACTATGTTGATGGGGAGACAGAGAGAAGGAAAAAAGGGAAAGGGAAAGGGAGGATAAAAGGAAAGAAAGAAGAATAAGAAGAAAAGAGGGAAACGGGGAGGGGGGGGGGCGAAGGGCTCTTGCCTCCTCCTCACCCCCCCCCCCCCCCCGCCAAAAAATAAATAAGAGAGAGAGAGATAAGGGAAAGGGAAAGGGAAAGAAAATATAAAAGGAAAGAAGAAGAGGAAGAAGGAAAGAGGGAAATGGGGGAAGGGCGAAAGGCTCTTACCTCCCCCCCCCCCCCCCCCCCCCCCCCCGCCAAAAAAATAAATAGGAGAGAAGGGAAAGGGAAAGGGAAAGAAAATATAAAAGGAAAGAAAGAAGAGGAAGAAGGAAAGAGGGAAACGGGGGAAGGGCGAAAGGCTCTTACCTACCCCCCCCCCCCCTCCCGCCAAAAAAGAGAGAGAAAGGAGAGGGAAAGAAAATCTAAAAGGAAAGAAAGAAGAGGAAAAAGAAATAGAAGAAAAGGGGGAAACGGGGACGAAGGGCTCTTGCCCCCCCCCCCCCGCCAAAAAATAAATAAGAGAGAGAGAGAGAGAGAAGGGAGAGGGAAAGAAAATCTGAAAGGAAAGAAAGAAGAGGGAAAAGACTAATAAGAAAAGAGGGAAACGGGGGCGAAGGGCTCTTGCCTCCTCCCTCCCCCCCCCCCCCCCGCCAAAAAGTAATAAGAGAGAGAGAGAGAGAAGGAAAGGGAAAGAGAAGATAAAAGGAAAGAAAGAAGAGGAAGAAGAATTTGTGTCCTGCCAGTGTCACAAATAGATATAAAAATATGCTCATCTGACGATAATTTGATGTATAAAACCCCTCACCTTCTTGGGGCTCCGCCCCTTGGATCCAACACCAATTTGTGTCCTGCCAGTGTCAAGTTAAGTCTACTCTAATCACATTGAAAAAAAAGTATGACTTAAATCATTTCTCTCATCATTATACCGCTATAGTATTCATGTTTTTAATATTATTTATTGTCCTTCCATTAAACAAGTTCATAGAGAAAATACTTATCTCTCTGCAACACTAAAAAAGAATCTTCATTAATATGTCTTAATTTGTATTGATAGCCTTGTGGTCGCCAACAGTGGCGTAGGTAGGGGCGTCTCCAAAGGGGGTGTGGGTGTGCGACACCCCCCACCTGTCAGGATATTGTCGGTAAAATTGCGCTGCCGTCGGGGAAAAAAGAGAAGAGGGGGAGGGGGAAAAGAGAGGGAAAGGGAAAGAAAAGAAAAAAAGAAAAGAAAGAAAGAGTAAAACGAAAAAGAGGGAGAATAGGAAAGAAAGGAAAAGAAAGAAAAGAAAGGAGGCAAGAGCCCTTTGCCCCCGTTTCCCTCTTTTCTTCTTCTTCCTCTTCTTTCTTTCCTTTTATCTTCTCTTTCCCTTTCCTTCTCTCTCTCTCTCTTATTTATTTTTTGGTGGGGGGGGGGGAGGAGGCAACAGCCCTTCGCCCCCGTTTCCCTCTTTTCTTCTTATTCTTCTTTCTCTTTCTTTCCTTTTATATTCTCTTTCCCTTTCCCTTCTCTCTCTCTCTCTCTCTTATTTATTTTTTGGTGGGGGGGGGGGGGGGAGGAGGCAACAGCCCTTTGCCCCCGTTTCCCTCTTTTCTTCTTATTCTTCTTCCCCTTCTTTGTTTCCTTTTATCTTCCCTTTCCCTTTCCCTTTTTTCCTTCTCTCTGTCTCCCCATCAACATAGTAATAACGAAAGAGACCACTCTGTTATCAAGACCATTCCATTTTATTTAATACATTTTCGATATACTTAAATTGGCAACTACTTCTGTCCCAGATCCTCATTTTAAACGACCGATGCGAAAGACTAGTCGACGCACCCTTTCGAGAAAAGCCCCCCCGCTTTTATCGAAAGGGTGTGTTAAAACGGTACTCCGCTCTCAACGCATCCTTTCGAGAAAAGCCCCCCCTCTTTTATCGAATGGGTGCGTTGAGCACACCACACCGCGCCGCACCGCACCACACCCTTTCGATGAAAGCCACTCCAAAGCATGTAATAGGCTTCGAAAACAAAGAAATATATATACTTTGTTTGTCAATGTATTTATCTAAAGAATTGTCATTATATTCAGGTCAAGATGTGGTTTAACCCCAAATAATTGCAACAAAAGGTTTTTCAACGGTTTCTAGTAGGATTTTTACCTCAGGAATAACATACTAAAAGTATACCAAAATCGAAGGTTCAGAAAGCTGTTATTTTCAAGATGGCGTCCAAGATGGCCACCGATACCTAAAAATGGCCATAAATCACTAATTATCCATCCTAGAGACATAATTGGGGCGTCTATGCTATGGTTTTCAGGGTCATAGAATCCATTAGGATAAGTGAGAACGTTAAGCAGTGGTTCAGGAAACCACAAAATCCAATATGGCGTCCAAAGGGCCACAAAACCACTAAGATTTCTCAATAGAGGGCGCCCTTTAAAAACAGGAAATGAACTTATGTTTCTCTCTTACCCTTATGGTGTCACCGACCCCCCCCCCCCCCCAAGAAAAAGGGTCAATTCAACTATAATTGACAGGTCATTGTCAACACTGAGGGAGTGGCCGAGGGAGGGGGGGGGGGGGGTGACAAAGACAAAGTAACAACTTATTAATAATATCTAGACACACATTCATATTACCTACCATACAATTAAAAAGGTTTAAAACCCAGGTCGAAATTCCAGTTGATACCAGTTGAAACCAGTAAGGATTTCCAACTGGTATCTACTGGTTTGAACTGGTCTTAACTGGTACCAGTTGATACCAGTTCATACAATTAGGAAACCAGTAGAAATACCAGTTGACATCTGAGACCAGTTGATATTACCCAGTTGATTTACCAGTTGCTTTACCAGTAGATGATTACCAGTTGATTTGTATTTTCAGTAGTGAAAATCATATCTACTAAGTAGCCATACTTACCTATACCATTAATGCTATTCCCTTACTTTACCCGCTATTTACCAGCAAAGGTTTTCTCCTTAGAGAAAAACACAAAAAAGAGTCTGTAAACACAGACTAAGTCTTTTTGTGACGTCATACTCCGTCGGAGTCAGTGCAGGAAACCCCGACCGTCAGTAGTATATAAGGCCCCGCGCCAATAACACTTCCTCTTTCCAAGGCGCCTGTTACGCCATCATCTAACTCAAGGGGAAGGAGGGCGGGTTTGGTATAGGTAAGTATGGCTACTTAGTAGATATGATTTTCACTACTGAAAATACAAATCTACGGCAGACTACGCCATACTTACCTATACCATTAATGCTAGATTACCACATGTTAACTATGTGAGGAGGGAACACAGATAGATGATGGACCAAAACATAAATAAGTCATCGTGTGAATTCCTTACCCAATTTAAGATCTTGAGCAAGACAGCACTGCCCTTGCAAACTCAGTCTCAGTCTGAAGTACATCGGACAGGTAGCATGCCGTAAAGGTGTTTGAACTTGACCAGTATGCAGCGTTGAGTATGTCCTCCATGGAGGCACCGTTGAAGAGGGCCCATGAGGCAGCAAGGCCCCTTGTGTCATGTGCTCGAATTCTGTCAGAAAAGAGGGCAACCTGGCCCGCTGATTTGATAGCCGACACAATCCAACGAGAGATGGTATCACGAGAGACAGCTTTATGTGGTGGTAGACAACTAACGAAAAGTTGCTCTGATGACTGTAAGTTCTGTGTTCTGTTTATGTACCACTTTAGAGCTCTAACTGGACACCACAGTTTATCTTCAGCGATGGAGGAGAGGGACTGTATGGAAGGAAGAACAATCTCCAGGGGCTGGGATGACTCACGTTGGTTTTTTGGCTAAGAAGCGTGCATGTGGGAGGAGCCTTACTTTGTTCTTCTCCCAGCGTATGTGACCTGAGCTGGTGGTAAGTGCATGGACAGAACTGCGACGTTGACCAGAAGCTGTTGTCAGGAGAAAAACTGTCTTGATCGTAAGGTCTTTAAGAGAAGCTTTGTGTAGGGGCTCATATGGGGCCCTACTAAGAGTTTGGAGTACCTTGGGGAGACTCCAGGCAGGAGATAACGTCTTCTTACTGGGTCTAGTAAGAAAAAATGATTTCATTAACCTTGTCAGCATGATAGATGAGGATACAGATTCGCCGTTCGAAAACCCTTTGTGAATAACAGCTATGGCTGACCTATAGCCACGAATAGTGTTAAGTGAAAGACCCTTGTCATAAAGAGAGATAAGGAATTCAGCTAGTTCACCTAAAGATACTTTGGGTGGATCAATCTCTGATTCCCGGCACCATCTGATGTAGTGCAGAAGTCTTGAATCATAGGTGGATCTAGTTGACTCTCGGAGGCACTGTGCTGTAAGATCGGCAGCCCTTTCAGAAAGTCCCGCCGCAAGTGCTGTTGCCCTGTAATTGGCCAGAGTGTTAGTTTCAGTCTCGAAGGATTCGGGTAGTACTGTGTTGTCCCCGGTTGTCTCAGTATGTCCTTTCTGTCTGGTAGGATTACTGGGTAATCGTTCAGAAGGTTCACCAGAGTTGGAAACCATGGTCGACGGGGCCACCATGGGGCGATTAGGAGGGTGGTGGCATTCTCCTCCCGGACTTTGGTCAGTACCCTTGTGATGATTGCAAAGGGAGGAAAAGCGTAGCTGAGAACGTTGTTCCACGGGATCGAGAACGCATCTGTTGCCAGGGCCTTGGGGTCCCTGTGTTTTGTGC